>CAOLHI010002382.1:0-261894 GCA_948474755.1 Ctenosaura bakeri | reverse complement strand
CCTAAAAGCATGCAGGACCAAGTAGGAGGATAGCACAAAGGACTACAGTTATAGTCACATCCTACACACCTCCTGTTTTCCTTTCAGGCAAAAAAGACTCTTGGCCTTCCGGAAAAGCATCAGAAAGGGCAAAGTAAGAGGAGAAAACAAGAGCGAGGTGTAATGTGGGTTGAAATTCCAATGGCAATGAGAAGGGGGTTAATTTTTTTGGAAATCTGACCCTATTTTTCAGTACCCCCACCACATAGCCCAATGGCAAATCCCACTGCTGATCTCTGCTGTAGAACCACAGTGGGGACAGGGGGATGTATAATACTGCTGCACAGTTTTGGGGAAAGAGTGAAACTGCACACATGTGCAGTCAAATGCTAACTATAAAATAGAGATGTTTTTGTTCAATTAGAGCAGGATGACTTCCAATATCCAAACTGACATTAAGGCATATTTTGGTTGTTGATACTATCTCATGAAGGTTATATTATTTTCATTTTTCAGTAAACTTTAACCACCTTCTTTCAGCTCAGCATTACTTATGACACGACCCCTTATAAACGGGAGACCAAACTAAACACCAGTGGCTACATCATAATATAAGAAATGGAACAGAGCCCCTTTAGCCTCCTTTAATAGTGCAGCTGGAACCATTTCATAGCCTAAAACTGAATTCCAGTGAACAGGAGTGAATTATATCCTCTGGAGTCATTATTTCAGTGCTTTATTCTTTTCATGCTAGTTATTTCAGTGCAGAAAGGCTAAAAGTCTATCACAGTTTACACAAGAATAGACAACCACATTAATTTTTATGGGGAGCTGCTCACAAAGTATTCAGAACCTTCAAAATTTCCAAAGCTACTGGCAAACAATGTGGCAGAACAATCTAGTGATACATATATCTTGTTCCACAAATTTTGTAGAAAAAAGCCAATGAAATGCCATGTCTGTGTTAACCTGTAAGACTTTCTAGCATTTCTTAAATTTATAAAAATTTCCTTTGCAACTAAGTTGTCTGAAGACTTTGTGGCTATCAAAATGCCTATAATTACTATAACAAAGAAAATAAGTGACAAAAGTTTATTTTTTCCAATTTGCTTACTGTATGCATATGGCTGCACTCTGTGTGGCCAGTTTCACTGCTTCCCCTGTGCAGTGGGTTATTTCTTTGCTGAAAAGACAGGCAAATGCAACAGAAGAACAAGACACAAGCACTGCAATACACATTGCCTTTTAAAACAACATATGATGACAATATTGTCTAAACGAACCCAACCACTGAAAGTCTTTCAGTTGTTAAATAGTGAATAAAGATCCCAACAGTTTATACAAAAGAGTATTTGTATTTTTCTAGCATAGTTTACTATTACTTTAGTTTACTAAAAACCTACCATTGAAATGATGTGCTAAATAACTACAGACAATAATAGTACTCTTACTCCATGACAATTTAAGGTGAAAGAATCCTTAGCATGTGTCATTTTACCTTTGGATCATCTCCAAATTGTCCAAACTGCACATCATTTAGTAAACTACGAGCTGTTTTGATTATATCTTTACATTTTTTGGGTGTTTCTTCAACTTTTCCTGCTAGGAAAAGGCAGCAAGCTCCAGTCACCTATGAAGAAGAAGAAGCACTTGTTTTTATAAAGTTGTCCAGGTATATAATAGTAATATAATAGTAGATTTTACCTATGATTTAAAAATCTCCTATGCTATAAAAATAATTATCCATTTTCCAAAGGAAAGTATTTATACTCAACAGAGGAACACATATACTTTACCTTAAAATCTTAACCAGTGCTTTATTTTCAAAATTTCATAAGCATGATATTTTGTTGGAAGTCAATCATTTTTTAAAAAAAGCCCCAATGCAAATATACCAACTCAAGTTGATCTTGGATTTTAATATTTTCCCTGGAATCTCCACCATGAGATAACATAACTGATTGCTTGATTAATAAAGACTAGAAAATAATTATGAACACTTCCTCAAAGTAGTATTGTTTTAAAAAACCTGAGAAAAAACCCCCTGTGTTGTTTCCTATTATGCACCATGCTAGAAACTATGCTGTTGGTACAAAGAATACATTGTGCCTATTTGCGAGAGCACCCAAGAAAGTGCACTCAGGTAAACGAAACAGGAACCAAAGTCTAAGCATCTCAAGCAACTGGCTTGCTGGTGCAGTAACAAAATTGCAAACCAAAGTTTGTTCTTGGTCTACAAATCCTTGCTTGTTTACAACCAATGAGCCAAGAACCCCGATTCATATAATACATTAAGCTTCTGATTATTTGTTGGCTTAGCTACACTCACTGCCAGGAAGAGTTAAGACACAGCAAACAGACTGCATCCACCAGCATGTACTTGACTTCTCTTCGTGCCCAGAAGCAGCCCCTGTATCAATTCAGCACTTGATGCTGAAATGAACTACAGTAAATAGTTCCATCTTTACATTATGTCTTTAGCACCATCTGCATACTCTACCACAACTAAGCATAAGAACATGTAGCTACAACACATCATATATTCTTCCTTATTTACTCCAACTTCTGTTTCTCCTTCCTGTGTTCTTGCCCTAATATATTTCTAGTTTGTAATCCTCTTAGAACAGGGATGTGCCTTCTCCTTCTCTATCAAGTATCATGTCCACAGATGGCACAATATCATAATGCATTATAATATAGATTTTACACAAAAGCACAGATGTATACTTACATATCTTGGGAATTGTTTGAAGGAGTGGAACATGTAAAATCGATGAAAGTATATTATTCCTGTTGCCAGAGTATCATAATGTCTTAATCATAGTTTAAGAAGACAAATAGGTTAGATCAAATTCAACTCTTAATATAAACATCAAATAAATTAAATAATGTATACAAACTTGTATGGTAGTGCTTAACCTTGCTAAGTTTGTAACTCCATGTATGCTGGGGGAAACCAATGTTACAGAGCCACTGATGCCTATAAAAGTCTCTTTAAACCTGATCTCTTATTTCTGAAATTATCAATATTATATTTGATCACTGTATTCAGATTAGAAAGTAAGAGAGAGTATTCTTATCTCTCATTCAATAAATCCCTTAGCAAGGGCCTTATTGGTAAGCCACGGGAAATACACATTTTCATACACTAGGTTATCAGAGTTAATTTTGAAGAGATCTTAGTTTCTGGCAAATTTTTTCAGACTGTTTTTAAATCTCTGAAAAACAATTTGAAACAAATTTACATTTCCATCAAATGTCCTGCAATGTTTTAACATCATGTTCATATAATTTATAGCAGAGTATCACTACTCTTTTCCCCTAAGGATTACAATGAAAGAATAAGAGGTTATATTATTAATCAACATAAAGTACATCATAATTATTTTTAAAAGGCTGAATTATAATAATTATAATAGTGACAAAGAGGTGACTGGGTTATAAATAAATCCAGACTAGATATGAATGGATTTTTGTCAATATAAATGTATTTTTTCACTAGCCAAAGAATAAGAAGAATTGGATATGAAATAAAATATTTAAATCCTTGGTTAAAACCAAAAAAAGGGGGAAAAATGATGATTTTTATTAACAAATGTTTAAAATATTTAAAGATGTTACAGAAACACTGCTAATATTTGGGATTTAAGCAATTACAGTCTTAAACCAATTGTCAAGTGCAAGAAAACCAAGAAACTGTGCGACACACTAACACAAAGGATACAGTCCTAGACGGGTTCCAACATCAAATATGAAACGAGCACCTTCCCTTCTGTATCTTGCTTCAGTAGCTGGATCAAGTCCTTCCAACTGTGAGGGTGTATGTGCCAAATCTTTCTTATCCCAATACCAGCATGGTTTTGTGTGGTCCAGGTTTGCCAATGATACAGAAGGACTGGAGTTTTCCTTGTTTTCCTTCATTTATTGATATAGAAAGGTTCTTGTTTTCAGCAACCTGCTTTTCATATAATGACTTCAGAATCCTTAAAGAAAAATATTTGTTGAAAATATTTTTAATTATTTTTTTCACACACTCATGTTTAATACAAATATTTAAAAAAAGAACAAAGAAAAAGTTTCTGTATCAGTTTCATCCTACCGAGCGTAACTGGGGCCATTACAGGTAGGATATCATTTGCTGTTCATATAGCCAAAACCACAACAGAGGTCATCACAGAGTAGCTAGTTGTCAGTGTCTGTTTTCTAGAACTCCAAAGGCCAAGTACTCTGTATTTTGCAAGCTGAAATCCAAGCACCATTTCACCCTGTCGGTGTACTGCATTACTCAAAGGAGCTAAAAATGAGTGAAACAATAGGACATCATTTCTTTGGAGATCTGCTTATGATCAAACAACTTAATAACTTGTTCTATAGCAAAAGGTAGTATGATCCCTTTGATTCCTGTATCAACATATATTTGCAATTGTCCAGCAAGATTCTCAGGAGCATGATTGTAGTTACCAACAGACGAGAAGAAAAATGTATCTAAATTTAAAGTATATTTTATTACTAAAAAAAATCAGTAATTTATGCTTGGCATGGCATAAAACAAGTGGGCAACTGTGACTCTTCAGATGTTCTTGGACTTCAATTCCCATCAGCCCTGGCTACCATAGCTGCTGAGGAGACATGCTGAGAGCCGCTGCCAAATATCTGGAAGGCCACAGTTGCCCCACCCCTTGCGGAGCACAGCACAACCACCAAAACGCTACACACCAAAGCAACATTAAAAGAGCACCTACAGGAACTAATTCAAATTGTCACCATCAGGTGGATGTAAAACTCACAATGATCTCATGAAGGTTATTTTCATAAGGCAACTCTGCAATGTATTTTCAGTCTGGTGCCTTGAACAGAAGTCTCAAAGTTGTCTTCAAGCAACATTTTTTCAGTCATTTCAAATTCTTTACTCCAACATACTGTAATTATTAGACAGGTTTACTGGACTGTAAAGAGCTCCTGTAGCACCGATTCAATCCACCCGGGAGTCACAGAACCTATCTAACACTTGTTGCACAAACGCCTGAAAGCTCTGTTATGGACATCAATCAGCTCTCACCCCCCCCCACAGCCCCCCACCAAACAGCCAATAAACAAGGAGCAATGGATTCAAGCTGCAGGAAAGGAGATTCCACCTGAACCTCAGGAAGAACTTCCGGACAGTCAGGGCTGTCCGGCAGTGGAATCTGCTGCCTCGGAGTGTAGTGGAGTCTCCTTCCTTGGAGGTTTTTAAGCGGAGGCTTGATGGCCATCTGTCGGGAGTGCTTTGAGGGTGTTCCTGCATGGCAGGGGGTTGGACTGGATGGCCTGTGTGGTCTCTTCCAACTCTACATTTCTATGATTCTATGATTCTAAATCAGACAATCAAGGCTATGACCTCATATTCATTCTACTTACTGGCCAGATATCTACAGTCATCCCTCCACATTCGCTTGGGTTAGGGGCACAGGACCTCCGTGAAAATGGAAAAACCGTGAATTACTCTACGCCTTTCCAAACCACATTTAATACACAAAAAGGTATGATCACCATATCCAACCCACCATGGATTCCTCTGAGGCATCAGGGTTCCTTCACAAGGCAGAAGTAGATGGCTGGTGGGGCTTCCTGCCACCTCCACTGCTGCCCCACGTCACTTTTAAGAGGGACTTACGAGCCTCGTTCGCAGTTTCTCAGTCTCACGGGGCTTGCAGTCCCTATGAAAAATCGCACAGGGAGGCAGCAGAGGTGACAGCAAATAATCCGTGAATAATCACATCCGCAAAAGCGAAACCCACAAATGTGGAGGGCTGGTTGTACTGCCCTTGCTTAAATTCCCACCCCCTCCAAATAACTCGGTGTATTTCCACCCCTTACGGCCTCCGCGGCCATCAGCCAATCAAAGGCCTCTGAGGTCATCTCCGCACTAGCCTGTCATAGCGCTATTATTCCACTTTCAACATCCTATGGCCCCTCCCTAAAGGGCAAATCCCACGATTCCACAGGATGTTGAAAGTGGAATAATAGCGCTATGACAGGCTAGTGCGGTCCTACACATTGAGGACTTCTTCGGCACTTCTGGCAACGACGACGGTCCCCGTTCTCTCTCCCTCACTGACGCGAACACAGGCCGGAGACACTCACCGAAGCAACGCGCGACGGAGCCCCAGCGCCTCAGATCATCAACAGCCGCCCCAGCGCAGCGCCATCTTGGGAAAGCCGGAGCCAAGCCGTTGATGACGTCGTTCCGTCGGCACGCGAGCCCGCGTACAGCATCAAAACCCTCAGCGCCCCCCCTTCGCTTCACGCGCACACAAGAAAGAAGGCCAGCTGTCTCTGCGACGTCGACGCTTCCGGCCAATAGAAAGCACCCAACAGGGGAAAAGAAGGCGAGCCAGTCAGCGCCCCGAAGAACGATCAAGAGGGCGGGCAAAGATTGTTATTCCCCACCAATCAGAATGCGATTCACTACCGTCTCTCCCTCCCTGAAGCGTTCACTCGAGTTGTTGCTTCTTCCCTCCTCTTTCCTCACACGCCCCGCCTTGTGATAGGTGAAGGGGGAAAAAAAGCGAACGGACAATGCTGCGATCGGATTGGCCAGGGGGCCCGAGTGCCAGAACTGAAAACCAATAGCAGACGCGAGGGCCTGTGTCTCTCTGTTGGGAGGCGGGCCTGCAGGGGGACCGGGGCAAGTACTGGGTGCCCAGCAGGGGAGTGAGGGAGCGTGTGCGCGTGTGTGTACGCGTGCGCGCGGCGGGGCTGTGGTTGGCTTCGCGGCCGCCGCCGCCTCTCCCCTTCCCCTCCCCCCACCTCCACACCCCGGGCAGCGCCGTCCGGTGAGAGGATTTTGAGCCCCGTGTTGCCGCCGCCAAAAAAGGTAATGGGGAGGCCCGTTCTGTCCCCCTGCCTCGCACCCGCACTCCGCCACATCCCCTCAGAAGGAGAGAGAGATGGAGACCCGGGGGGGCTGGGCCGGCCGGGCCTCGGCGTCTCCTTCGCCGTGGATCTGAGGGCACCGTCGTCTGGGGGAAGGGCCTCCTGCCCGCCTCGGATAACACGCATCCGTGGAGGCTTTGTGAGCCCGTCACCCCCCGCCGGCGCTCTTGTCCTCCTCCCGCGCACCTTTCGTTCTCACGAGCCTCATCTGACACGATCACGCCAACGGAATTCCGTGTTAATTTGGGATAAGAGCCGCGGCCGCCTCCTCGGCTGTCATCACTACAGCATCACCTCCCCAACCCCGCTAGTCCGTCCTGTCTTGTATTGTTATTACTCCCCGTGCGGCCCAATTCTTAAAATGCTCTCTCGTTCCAATAAATGAACGTGGGTAGCCCCGCTGACTGGACGGTTGTGAGGTGAGCCCGCCGGTGTCAGCGAAGCTTCAACACCAGCCTTGTCTATGCATGCTCACTTTTAAGTAGTGTCATTTCTGCACTAGGCTGTTAAAGCGCTATTATTCCGCTTTAAACATCCTGTGGAATCCTAGGGTTTGCAGTTTAGGGAGGGGCCTTATAGAATCATAGAAATGTAGAGTTGGAAGAGACCACAGGGGCCATCCAGTCCAACCCCCTGCCGTGCAGGAGCCCCAGCGCCTTTTACTCTTAAGTAGGTCTCTCTTAGGTCTTGGGGACTTTTGTCATTCATGGAAATCCGTCAGATTGCAGCCCTGGGAGGGAGCCTCCACACGGACCACTTTCATTTTTTAAAAAATGGACAGCTGTGCTACATGCATGTGCCTCCACTCTTTCTCCCCGCCCCAGCTTCAACTCTGGCAGGGACTTCCCAGCTCCATACGTCTTCTTTTGCCTCCCTCCCCCTCTTTTAATAAAATCACAGCCCACAAATTCATGGTTTGCTTTGCTGTTTGTTGTGACTGTGTGTGTCACAGTTTATGGCATTTTGTCCTTTATGGCTTTCGTTGCTCCATGCTGTTTGTTGTAACATGGCCTAACCTGCTACTGTGTCGACATGAAGCCCTCTGCTCTACCTTCTCAGTCCCACCTTGTTAATTAATCTCTCCCACAGTGTCCCTGTCAGCTTCAGTATATACTTCCCTGATGATCATCATTCTTTGCTGGGTCATCCCTTTTACTTCTATACTGTTTTCACATACTTAATGGGGCCCTCATGCTAATACACCAATACAGCCTTAACATTATTTTTATTCCTGTTTTTCTTGTCTGTATTGTGTTGTTTCTTGGCACATAGCAGTGCAGTCCTGTGCATGTTTACTCAGAAGGAGAGGCTGCCATTCAATAGGACTTACTCCTGTGCAAGGGGAGTTAGGTTTCCTATGCTCTTGTTGTGAAAAGTAAGCCTTGCTGTATTGAGGTAAGCGTGCCATGGGTTACAGCCTAGATTGACTTTGTGATATTTTTATCCTTTGTTTTGTTTATTAATAGTTTCTTCAAAGTCAATTTTGTAGTTGTTGTGTTTTGCTTCTTACTTTCTAAGGTCTTCAGGGGAACATTCATAATTTCTTGAACTTAAAGTCGGCCCTGTTTCTCTCACAAGCATGCTGATAATATCTGTCCTGTCTCTTCATTTTTTTTTAAATAACCCTCAGTGCAGTTGTTCACTAGAACCTTCTGTTACACAACAGCTCTCATTCTTTCCCTGATGTGTCAGTATTTGAAGTTGTAACTTTCCAGTTACATTCACCTCCTAATTCTGGTTTTAGCTTCATTTGGTTTCATGCTGGGGGCATCTGTGTTTAGTCTAAAGATTTTTCAGACTTTGTCAAACCAACATCCATTTCCACTTTGCAATTTTAAACTGCAAATAACCAACTAATTCTTGGGGAATGATTGCATCTCCTTCTGATTTTATTCTTCATTTTTATTTGCTGTGCTATCAATCTGAAGAAATCATGCTTTACAGTTTCTCATAATCTAACTCTGTAATAGGTTCATCACCTTAGCACTGCATATACGCATTCACACACTTTCTCCATGCAATGTTCTTAGGTAGTGGCATGATAGTAACTCTGCTTGCCTAGGCTGCTGATAGTAGATTAATATCTTAACAATAGTCTGTATTTTTCAACTTTTACAAAAAATGTTTTTTTTACATTTTATGAAATCTCTATTCTTTTCTTATCTTTCAATCCAACTTAACAGACCTCTCTTTAAGTACTGTCAAAGACTTGTAATGAGAGCAGTGAAAAGATGAGAAGCTTCTAAATTGTTGTGCCTCAGTGTTCCTTTTAGTGAAATGTTTGCTGAGTTAAGCCATTGAGTTCCTAAAATTATTCCTTGTTGTACAGGTAATTGAGGCACGTATCCTTTTTAGTGTTTATGGTAAACTAATAATTTAAGGATTTGCTTTTGGTTAGATTAGCTCTAGAAATCCTTTCTGTGACCAAGGTTTTGAATTTTGAAAGATGATGTGTAATAACCGATACTTTGAATTTGAGGGTCTTACTCTGTTATCTGGTATCAGAGAAGTGGCACAAGTCTTATATTCATTGGCTATGCTTGTGTTAATGTATATTTGTTTAGCAATTGTAAACTGCTTTAAAAGCCAAAACAGAACCCTGATAACCACATGCTGTTTCAAAATGAAATGATAATTCACATTTTCCCCTGCTAGTTTACTTATATCCTCTTGTATCAGAAAACTAGAGAAGTATGGTTGGTTTTAGATCATTTTAACATAATTAGTATTCTCATTTCTTTTAGCTGATACCATATATTTGGTAGATATATTTTTCTGTTATATGATGTATACACCACCAAAATCTCCATGGATTTCAGTGGTTATATTGGGAGAAACTGCTTGTAGTGTAAAAAACCTGATCAGTCAGAGATCAAGTTTACGCTTGCAGTTAATTCAATAAGATGGCATGCTTTTCTGGTATATGATCCTGATAAGATAAAAGCTCTTTTTTCCTGGGAATTGAAGCAAGTTTTGCTTTGTGAAGCTGCTAAAATCTAATTTTAGACTACTAGGGGAAATTCATCATGAATACTGTTATCCAATATTCTACTATTAGAGCTCCTACTAGAAAAATTAATTCATTTAAGACAGAATATCTGGTTCAGTCAGTCTGTTGTAGACAGCCAGTCAAGTTTATGAAAGGAAGCTGATGGGGCACCGGTAACTTTGCTATCCTTTACATCAGCTGAAGTACTAATTTGACGATGTTGCAAAATATATTGGCTGATGTTGGTGACTTAAGTTCTTTGTTCTTGCCAATGCTCCCTGCTTCTCAGAAATATCTGTGTGGCCACAACTGAGTGCTGTATTAGATAGACTTCTGGACCAATAGTGAAGCAGTTAAATTTTCAGGAAGTGGAGCATGTTTTAAATTACATCTTTCGTTGGATCTTCCTCAGTTGCCTAGACCTTTTTACCTTTGAGAGATTAGAGGGCTCTTCTTCTTAAGTATGAGAATCACAGGTTTCAAAGCACAACTTGTCCTAGATACTGCTTTCCACTTTTGGCAAAATCTGCAAAATATTCATCCTTGCTTTCTGCAAATTTATTCTGCAAAAGTTACTGTGTGTGTCTATGCCATGTGCTGTAACAAGTCAGAGATCTATGGAAATTCTGGCTTGTCATGAATGAGCAGGTGGTGATACATGCTGCTTAGAGGAGGAGTGGCTGAACAAAGTGTGGAGCTTCATTCCACAGTTGGTTTGTTCCATTTCACAGCTGGCAGCTTCCCTACATTTGTTTATTCCTTCCTAGCAAACTAGAGAAAGAAGTTTGTTTAGCTGCTCTGATCGCAAGCAGCACACTCCTTGTTCATGACAAGCCAAAGTTCCTGCTGATCTCTAGTTAGTTGTATTGTGCAAGTGTGACAAGTGTGCTTCTAAGTGAAATTTTGAAGAAGCTTTTCTGTTCTGATGACTGCTTTATTTAGTTCTTTCAGATGAACTCGAGCCATTATACATCATTTTTTTATTATAAAATTTCAGTGTTGTTTGAATCTTGTACTCAATAGATAATTAACTTCATAATAGTTTGGACTTTGAAAGCAATTAAAAAGGATTTGGAAGGGATTTAACTGACTGTATTCAGAGTACTTAGAATAGTTACAAATATTTATTATTGAGTGTCTTTTTCTAGACAGATTGTATCTGACTTCAACCTTGGTAGTAATAAAATTTGATATATATTTCTAGAGCAATCCCAGACTGGCTACGGATAATGGGAGTTGGAACTGAATATATTTGTAGGGCAGCAGTTGAACTGAAGAAGTACAACATTCACACCTCAGATGTAAAATGCATGGATATGTGGATGGAACTAGATTGAAAACAAATAGAGAAAAGTATAGTTGCATACTGGTCATATAACCTCAAAGAGTGTAACATAAACTTTTTAGCTTATGTAGGCTAATGCACAGATTTGCTAGCTTCTAGGCTGCTAATTGTCTGTGAGGTAGAGAAGCAGTACATTCAGCTGTCAGGAAAGTTGGTTCTTTGGAAGATGAAGTTTTATTATGAAGAATTTTTAATTTTTTATATACTTCATTTTGTTATACACACTTTGGCTTTTCCTGCTTTTCATACTGAAATTTTAGTAATCTGGTGATCACTTGCATTAATTGATAATTCTTTGTGGTAAAGCATAATGAAAGGTAAACAACTCTATATTATGATTATTGACTAAGGCGTTCTGACATGTTAATCCTTCATTTGGCCAGGGACTGCAAGTGACGAACACTTGCTGGACCCTGAGAATTAAAATTGAACAGTGACTCACTGATCTTCTAATTGCAAATATTTATTGAGCCGTACATCTTTTTTGGCAAGAGTTTTTGTATTCATTTCAATAGATGGAAGATCTTTTAGAATCACTTTTGTCTTTCAAGCTGCAATCCATATTTGATGATATTTACTTCTGCTTATCTACATAAAGGATTTCATTGTTAATTGGGTTTGTAATGCCAGAAGGAAGAAGCCTTCCGCACATGTCTAAAAGTTCCATCCTATATCTGACCAGGAATAAGCCCTTTTGAATTCAGTCATTGATATTCCTCAGGAAAATATATGCAAATAATAATGACAAAATAACTTATTTGTAAATATGAAGTATCTGCCATGCATTAAGACTAATGGGGAGAACAGATTGAGAGAGAGAGACACACACAGCCATTATTTGAATTTTTTTTAAAGCAATGTATTCTTCAGACACCAACTTTAAAAAATTGGACAGTTTATTTATGTATTGCCCACCATGTCATATATGCCTGCTTTTTCCTTTGGTTCCACTCTCCTATTTCATTTAAATTTTAAAAATCCAATAAAATATTTTTAACAGATAACAATCTTACAAGGTTTGCAATGGATATTTATTTTTTCTAGTACTTGGCCAAAGTAGATGTCCCCTTCTCCCACCCCAACATTAGTACAAACGATAAAGAATAATTTCCTGCATTTGGAATGTAGAATGTCATGAAGAAATCTAGTGTAGCCCACAAAGTTTTACCACTTGGCAGAGGAACCCGGACAATTTCTGATTTGAAGTAGGTACCATTGAGTTTAATAGAGTATATGATTGCAGCCCCAGTATTCACTGAAGTCAGAATATTGTAGACTACAGATTGAAGGCATAGTGAGTTTATTTTTATAGATCAACAATTAATGGAACAAAAATTCTATTAATGATAATTCTATTCCCAAGAATAGAATTCTATGATTAATAATAATTCTGTTCCCAAGCTCAGTTGTAAACACGTTGAAGTATGGACTTGTCCTTTAATTTTTTGTAAAGCACCACATAGATTACAATGAAGGTATATGTGTTCTGTTATAGTAACCTTAATTCCAACATTAGTGTTTCAGTGGACATACTTTAAAGTAAAATCCTTTTATACAAGGTCTTATAAAAACAACTTAATTCCTCTTTATCTGTGCTGTAATTATTTTCTTTTCTTGGCCTATCAGATGTCTCTGAGATACTATATTCGCACAAATACAGTGGGTTGTATAGCAGGTCAGTCTTGAAGTAAAGCACATTTTTTCAGAGTTCTGCCTAATATTACCATAATACATCTTGGCTGCAGTCACATTGTAATAAATAAAATTGCAAAATCATACACTTGCAAATTTACATTTATTTACTGCAAAAACATTTATTGCAGATGAGTGCCTTTTGAGGGAAGATACTGAGTGCACATTTTTGTTGAGGAAAAGTAATGTGTGGGAAGGAAGAAAATGTATTTGTATCTCATCAAGGAGAGATTTTTGGAGGAACATAAGTTCAAAGATGAACACAACACAAATTTTTTGCCTGTGAGAGCGAGTGGGAGATTGGTTAAACTCTTGCTTCTCTGTACCAAGTTAGTTGAATCCTCTATTTTTGGATAAGTACTTTAGGTACATGTACCCAAACATATCTGTCATCATTGATAGTTTGTTTTTTAGAGAAGATCTCTGTAATTTTCCAAAGATGTATTTTGTGGCTTCATTTACACCAACACAAAGAATAAAGTATTTTAAGCACAATGTTTTAATGCTGCTGCTTATTCTTCCACTGCTGATGAATATGAATAAGGATCACGCCCAACTTTATTTATGCATGTATTTTTGCTAGCCAAATGTGTGCCGTGTGTATTTCTGCTCATACTAGATTTGAATGCTCTACACTTCAATTTTAGGTGTTAACTAGTAGGATTTTAAAACAGTTGTTCTAGACTAGTGGTTTTCAAATTTTAATCCTGCAGATGTTTTGGATTTTAGCTGCCAGCATCGCAGAACATTGGTGGCCTGGGCTTGTGAGGCCTGAAGCCAAAAGTATTTGAAGGACTGAAGGTTGAGTATTCCTGTTCAAGAGTGTTTTTTCTCTCTCAGAAGCCTTCCCAGTATTTGTTTACCTTCAATCATTTCTCCTCCTCCCAAAAGATTTGGTGCCTTGGCATTTGTAGTAAAAATGACTTTGATACATAACTGTTTAAAAAGAAACCATAGGTTTTTAACAGAAGACTTCTGTTTGTTTTGTTACCTGTTAAAGTTCAAAGATGGGGAAGAAGAGCAGAGTGAAAACTCAGAAGTCAGGTACTGGAGCTACAGCTGCAGTTTCTCCAAAAGAAATGCTGAATTTGATCAGTGAATTATTACAGAGTAAGTATATTAACCCAAACTTCTGAGGCAGTGGTTTGGGAATTAGAGGAGATTGTGAGAAACTTACTATGCTAAATTAATATTCTTTAATCACTCCACCTGTTTTTGTAGCCCCAGCTTCCATTGAATCCAGTAGTAGGGCAGGAGTAAAACCTGCATTTTTACTCCAAAACAGTATATGCAAGAAACATGTGCCTTGTTTTAGAGTAGAATTGGATGGTTTTGTTTGTACTTCCATCGAATTTTGTTTTGTGACTCCCAGGCTAACCAGACTCCTGCCACTACCACCGCTTATAATGGTGCCCAATAATGAAAAATTTCTAATGAAATTTAACACACAAATAACATATGCCTGATGCTTTCTTAATACTAAAAGGAGGAGGAATGCTGACTTGTAGTGAACAAGAAATTTTATTGTTTGTTCTTCAAGAATGCAGCAGTCCAACTCCAGGTCCTGGAAAAGAGTGGGAAGAATATCAACAAATTCGAGCTCTTGTTGAAAGAATTCGTAAAAAACAGAAAGGTAAGTAAGAAGGGGAGTTTTTATTGCTCCTTAGCAGAAGTAATATTGGCTAAACATGAAGATGTTTTTAACTCATATTTATTATATTTCTAAGCTCTTCTAAAACACATAGAATGGCTAGTATTCAGCAGTGATTTTCCTTAAAAAAAAGATACAAAAAGTCTGCTGTTGTTGAGCAGTTTCATGTTTTGATTTGCCAGCAAATTTAGCAGTCTCTTTAAGAATTATTGGTATTTGGCTTTAACCCTAAGGTTATAGGTAGGAAACATCTTAAAGCAAGTAATTGTACCTCACAATGTATTTCCTCTTAAAATAATTGTTAGTGCTAAATTTGATAATGATGCAAAGTGGAAAACATACTAAAATCAATGTTTTTATTTTCTATAGACAATCTTCGTGTTTGGATTTTATTTTGTTTTTTCCTTCCTCTGACTTGAGGCATCACAGTTACAAAAAACTAATAAGAATGTATTTTGAGTATGGGTAATTGTAATTGTAAAATGGCACACTTGGGAAGCAGTAAGTTTTCAGTTTATATGGTGAAAAACAATTTTTATATTGGATGCTGAAGATTTCCATGCGCATATTTTTTCAAAAAGGGAAAACAGCCTAGACCTGCTGCTCAAGAGACTTTTCTTCCCGTTTATACAAGGAATTACAAAAGCAAAATATTACAGTGAAATAATATAGTAGTACAAAGTATCTTTTGAAATTATTACAATAATGTACAATTCCAATGAACAATTCTCATTTTGTAACTTTGTCTTGTAATGTAATCTGTCAGTTTCACTGTTGCGTCACTTTGCCATTGTGTCGTGAAACAGCCCTAGATATACATGGAGACAGCACTGTGGCTTTATTATGTTGTTAGTGAGAATATCAGTAAAGTGATACATAGGCACTCTGCCCCAGATTTCAGAGTACAAGGAAAGATTAAATTGGCACAAATTTCAGATTGCCAATAATCATAGACATAATTGGTAGTTGTTATTTTACTTTCTAATACATGAAAACAGACGCCACAGAACTACAAGAAGTTTGAGAGCTGCACGTACTTACTTTTTATAGACAATGTTGTATTTTAGGCTGACAACTGTAAAGATTTGGGGTTAGCTAAAATTACTATGATGCATAGATCCATTATGCATTAACTTTTTCAAGAAAGACAGAAGAGACCAAATAGCGATGAATACTGTTTGTATGCTAAGTAGTACTGGTGAATCACTGTGTGTTTCTCTATTTCTCTAAATATGTGCTTAGGTTTGTCTGTTGTATTTGACGGTAAAAGAGAAGATTATTTCACTGAACTGATTAAGTGGGCTAAAGAGAATGGTGCATCCACAGAGGGTTTTGAAGTTGCTAACTTTGGAGAGGAAGGTTTTGGTTTGAAAGCGACAAGAGAAATAAAAGTGAGTATAACATAACTTTGGTAAGTATATTAGGAATGTAAAAGGTTATCAAATTCACAAATGGCAATCATGCAACCAGGAAAGTCCTGAGTAGCTTGCAGGTCTTGTCAGAGCTTGGAGTTCAAATAAAAGGAACATGGCCCCCAAAATACAACTTTTAGCTGAAAAAAAGATCCATGGGGTGTAGTTTTGCATTTTCACACTTTTTCTGCCTCTCTAAAAGATCAGGGGATCAGCAACTGCATTGTCTGAAAGTAATTTGCAGTTCCTAGAATGTTGCTTCTAGTTTTCTAAAATGGCAGTAGGATTGCAACCCATGCTTATGCACCTGATTTCATCCGTTTTCCTGTTTTGGGAGATTAGCAGTTAGATATGCAGCTGAGTTTTCTGACCAGTTGTGTTTGTCCAAATCCTGGCTGTGGCCCTGGAATTCTTTGGTAGATTAGCAAGATTTTCCAAAAGACTGACATAACATTCTGATAATTTCTTGAGGGGTGGAAAAATAGGGTATAGTGCCTTAGTTTGGTGTCCCTGTCCCAGTTGGTCTGTGTTCTTGGCTACAACAGCTTTATTTGTTACATTTGTATTTCACCTTCCTTTTCAATTCAGAGTGGCTCATATAGAGTTGACTACTTTTTCTCCTATCCACCCTGATCTAAGTTAGCTTCAGCAAATTACTATTATTATCATAGCTTTGAATCACACTGTATTCCCTTGTGTTTTTTGCATGTGTCACTCAGAAACAGTGACGTGGTGCCCAACACACAGCAAACACTTCAGTAATTTCAGATACCAATCTGGAAAACCAGTTCATGAAAGGAAACATGTAAATTCTAAATTTCAGTTTGTGATACAGTCATGAGAATATATCGAATAAATTGTATTAAGCTGGAATTTAAAAGTTTGTTTCCACTATAATTTCAGTAAATGATTTAGGATCTCTGTTACCCTTATTTTGTCTTGCCATTTAGAATAGATACAGTAACATTCAGTGATGTTTGGTTTTACTTAAAAGTAAGATAGATAGATGGATAGATGGATGATAATTAGGATTTCAGGATGCAGCCATCCACTTTCATAGTTCACCTTCTACCTTCCCCTGATTTTTTTTTCCTGGGAACATTGACAATCCCTGCCCACTGTCTCTCCCACTAGAAGGATAGTGAAGGAAAAAATTGACATTTTCTGCTACCTGATGCTTCCTACCTTGCCTCCCAGCTTGAAAGCATAGCATGACATCTGCTCCAGTGGCTGATGCCTTCTGATTTTGCTTTCTTGTTACTTTGAGGAAAGGACAATGAGAAAGGATGACCAATTGCTTAAGAGTTCTGTTGCCTTTTCTGGATATCAGATAAAGTGTGTGGTCCTTGAACAACTGCTAGTCTGCATTGGATGTCATCATTTGAAGCCATATGGCTGTCTTTTAAAGTTGTTGTAACCCTAAAGGCAAAAGAGACGGAGACATATGATAGTCCCTGATCTTTTCAGTGATGCACAAGCCACAGTAATAGTTAGCTAACCATTTTTGTGACTGAAGCACTTGTGAGATAGGAAGTATGTCTGAAAATAATGGCTACTCATCAGGCAGGTGATGTTTCAAAAGGCTAGTTTGTGGCATGCATGACAAAAAGAGAAGAATTCCTAATTATATATGCAGTTTGTTTACTCAACTTGCATAATACTGTGAACTTTTCTGTTGCCTTTTTTTAGGCAGAAGAACTCTTTCTCTGGGTTCCCAGAAAGATGCTGATGACTGTTGAGTCAGCTAAAAGTTCAGTCTTGGGTAAGAGAAGCTTGCAAGTGTATTTAGATATCCCTTTTACATATTGAGGGGATGTTCTTCATTGTGATACTGAATCATCAGATAGAATTGATTAGTGCATGTTGGGCAAATGGTAAATCAGGATCTCAGAGTGACTGTATGAGAACTTTTCATATCCAACTGTGGAAAAGTACTTACCTAATATCTTAAATTTTATGTGTCCATTTGTTTACTTTTCCACTTCCTGATATTGCCATTGCAGAGATGAATTCCATCCATATATATCCAAATTTCTTCTATAATAAATCCCATGAATACTGTGCTCCATACATAAATTGCAGTTATGACTACAGGAGTGCTGGATTGTTGAAATGTTGCACTGAAATTCATAAACCACTTTCTCTAAAATATTTTGTTAGGAATTGTAAATTTTAAACAAGCTACAGGATGTGGAGATTGAAATTTCATATGCATTATTGCAAGATTGACTTCTTTTTATTGGAGATTTTTTTGTTTTGTTTTTTAAATCATAAGTTCATATGCATTGGCAATACCATTTTGGAGAAACTTAATTTTTTTTTTTTTTAAGGATCCTTGTATTCTCAAGACCGAATTCTCCAAGCCATGGGCAACATTACACTAGCATTCCATCTTCTTTGTGAACGATGTAACCCCAATTCTTTCTGGCTGCCTTACATCCAGGCTCTCCCAAGTGAATACAATACTCCTCTTTACTTTGAAGAAGATGAGGTTCAGTATCTTCAGTCAACTCAGGCCATACATGATGTGTTCAGCCAATATAAAAACACTGCTCGACAGTATTCTTATTTCTACAAAGTTATCCAGGTATGAGTCAAGAAGAGAACCTGTGCTATATATGATTAATAGGGACATTAAACTGCAGTATTAAAAGCTTTTTTCAGTGGTCTAAACTTCTAGAAGGACTGGGGACTAGCAAAAACAGATTTTGGGGGCACGCTTTTCCCACCTCCTTTGTAGGTAAAATGTATCTAGCTTCTTGCCTTGTATTTTTTGTGAAGTAGCTTAGATGAGACTGTGAAAGCATTAAACATAGTTTTCACTTCCTAAATAAATGGGGTTTCTGGTAGTTGCATGAATGTGTTCGCGAAAACTGTAGCCACCGGCTGAGAGCTTTAAGTTTAGGGTTTGTGAAGTACTTAATTTCAGCAACTTTGTTTTGGTTTGTTTCTTTTTTGTTAAAAACAATGGAAGAAAAGTATAGTGCATAGTGTACGGCAATGTAGTGTGTTGCATCACGTACTGTACTTTTCTATGTGATGACTACACAGAAAAGTAAACTATACCCCCTTCCCTTCTCAGAAAAGAAAGATAGGGGAAGGATGCTTCTATGCCACAGCAGCTGAAGAAGATGGCAGAGTTTGCTCATTTGTTCTTTCTCTCCTCCATTGCTTCCCCTTTGCCTAGCAGCCAGCTTGTTCAGAAGAGAAGGAAAAGCTGCTGCTAGCACCCTGCTCTTCCATAAAGTTTCCTGACTGCTTGGCTAGAGAAATGAAGGCCCAGGGTAAAAAAAACTGGAAAAAATGGAGAAAAGATGTTTTTCCATTTCCCCCCGCAAACACTTCTTATCCTAGAAAAATTGGCAAAATGCATTATGCAGTTTTTCTTAGTAGTGATTAAAATATTATCACATTATTGCTAAAAACTATAGAGCAGATAGACTTTTAGGTAACACTATGTACAATACAGTGGCCCCTCCATATGTGTGACCTCCAGTATCTGCGAATTCCAGCAATTGCAGAGCATCATGTCCTGTACCTAAAATGGCAGTGACATGAATGGAGATCCACTGAAGCATCCACATGCTCATCAACACCATTTAATAACATGGAATGCAAGCTGTCATAGTTTTTGTCATTTATGGGGAGTCCTGGAATAGAACCACTGCAGATATGGAGGGTTCACTGTATCTCAATTGCAGTTCCTGGTCTTGGTTTCTTTTTCTCAGTTTGTCATATGGGAATATATTTTTCTTTGTTTCACTAATGTTTGCTTCTATTTTATTGGGTTTTGTTTTGGTTTTGGTTTTTTGCCAGCATAAACAGGCAGAACCAAAGAGTTTCTTTACACTTGAGGCCTTCCTTATAGCGCACCAGGATTAGTAGTTGCAGGTGCAATTAAAATACAGTTTAAAAAATAAAATCCATTTGTAATTATTTTCTAAATAAAATGTACTATTGATATATCAAATATGATAATTTTATGCCAAACCAAGTTACGCATAATTTGTTTTTATTCCTAAAGTAGCAAAGTGACTATAAATCTTTAAGGCATGCTATTATTGCATTTTTTAAATTTTTTAATCCAAAAACATCTATACTTTCTGGAAAAAATAGGGAAGATTTGTTTCTTCACATGGCTTCAGCCTTTTTGGAAATTTTGCATCTCTGTACTCATTTCTTTGGGTCTTCAGAACAGGCTGTCTGGGTGATGTGGATCTGACTTGGGAAGTCACCTATCTTATTCTCAAAAACTGGGTCTGGAGACCCACAAAGCCAGGTAGAACAGGCTGCTAGTGGCAACAGCAGTGTTTTTTTATCTTTCCCTGGCAAGCAGGCAAGTGTGGAGAGAGAGAGAGAATGGATGGAGAGTGAGCCTTGTTGCTGTAATTTGGATGCAAGCGGCAGTCACAGTATTTTTCTAAGTCTTGTAATTTGAGGAAAGTGGGAGTATAAGGTGGGTTTGGGGCAGTTTTTATTGCATGACACCACTCCAGGTGGTGTTTTGCGTGGCTTTCAGATTCAGGTTTTTATGTGAATTTTTCTTTTAAAGAACTTGGTGCCTACAGACGTTGGAGTTGTCATGAGAACCTGGGAGGTGAACCAGGTTGGGTATGGTAGGTGGCCTGCAGGCCACAGTTTCCTCATCCTTGTTGTAGTAATATCTCAGCATGGAAGATACAAATAGTTATAGAATTTCAGTGGGATGGGGCTATCATACAGCAGGTAACCCTGAGTGCAGATGCAGTTATCTCCTGTGTATTTGCATATCCTTGGTTGTTCGTGACCAAGGAGTCTATGTTTCAAATCCTACTTTAGACATAACCCTACATGCTGGGGACTTGGGGAGGGGATCCAACATTGCCGTAGATAATCTAGAATGTTATGGAAAGGAAGCACATGTGTACTAGCCTATCAAAATTCCCCTAGTAGCTGACCTGATTGCTGACAGAAGGTCTGTATTGTTTGACAGTGGTATTTGCAGGTAGAGGTTGATATGCTTGTGTACCTACTTTTATCCCAGCACATTCCTTTGTCATCCTTGTCTGCAGAAGTGAAAGGTATGAGGTGCTTTTTCCACCAGTCTGAGAGTGTATTCAGACATGGGATCTTTCAGAGGAAAAGAGCCTTATAGCTGTTTGTTAGTTCCATGGGCCACAAAATCACAGCTGCTGCTCTGAGGCCACTGTGTCAGTGGATTTGTCTGAAACTAAGTGCCTTTATACAGTAAATTTGCTCTCTGGTGCTGTCTGTCTGACAGTTCCCTGGCAAGCACATAGACTGTTAGGTTTGGGCATGGGACATAGTAGTGGAAGTAATGGAAGGAGAGTACTCTTTCATTGCCAGGGTTTATTATACCACCTTCCCACCCTTTGTTAATTCATGTAGAATTTTTTTCAAAGTGCCGCTATCTTCTAGCCATTTCTCCACCACAGTGTATTTAGTTTTATGGTATGACAGCTATAACAAAACTGCTTGTGAATAAGCAAAGCTTCATATTGTTAATATTAGAAAATAAATGATGTTGAAGTAAAGTGTGCTGACATTAGACATCAATTTGCTTTAAAAAAAAATCATGAAAGGGCTTCTTTGATAACTATTGAGCCTTCATCAGTGCTTTATTGCAATAAATACTTCCAGTATAGAGATTGGTGCATCATGTGACAACAGTGTTTCAGCCATCTCTATTTAATGGGACAAAATCTCAGTTGAAACATAATTTACTTCCTGCCTCTCTTTATTGAATTGTAATGTCTATTTACAATTATTTAGAACTTTTTTAATATTTTAAAATGAAGGTTTTGTACATAATGTTGTTATAAAAACACTCTGAAAAGTAGGTTAGACAAAATAGTCCCAGTTTGCCTTTAAAACTACATGAAATTTAAAAGAAAAAACAGGATATGAAAAATAGCAATACTAGGTTTCCATAGTATCAATGATCTCCTGAGCATAGTCCCTTCTTTTATTTCAGGCTTTCTGTTTATACAAAGACTGTCTTGTTTTTGTGCTTTAAGAGTCTAGGTTGCTCTAAAGTTGCAGTATTATCACTTGATGGTATTTGTAATTTGGGCAGTTCAAACCGTCTCTGGCTAATCTATTTGTAATAGAACTATGAATGACTGGAGAATTCATATTTCTTCTTTCAGAACAGAAGGTGCTATATTAATGAGATGCCAATGTCACAGATAAGTTCCAGCAGTGAAAAAAGAAAACTGGCAGCACAAATCGTGTAGTGTTGCTTTAACTGTTGTGTTAACCGATCTTCGTGCTTGCCATATGTTATCTTAGTGCTAAGTTAGTAAAGTGTACCACTGAATGACTTAATATGTAGATTATAACTTGAACGTAATACTGGCATTCAAGAGTAGACAAGTGTAATCATCAACTTGCCAAAATTCCTGAGTGAGAGATGTTCTTTGGAAGAACAATGGCATGTTTGTATGTGCTCTTTTAAGAGGAGTTTTTTGAAATGTGTGTTACACCTAAAATCATGTTGTTTTAAAGCAGAGTTTCTATCCTTGTCTAAACTGCACCAGCATTGCTTACCTCAAATTTTGAAAGTCAGATCAGTTTCAGTTATTGAAGATCTAACAGAGGTTGGATGACCATCTGTCAGGATTAATTTGGCCATAGATGGTTGCATTGGCAGAGGATTGGCAGTGCATGAATGCTATAATAATGCATGGATATTCTGGCCTGGATGTTTCTGACTTTGGTATGTATTTATATCTTTACAGTATATTATATACTGATATATCTGCTTCCTTCATTGTTGCCTTTCCAAGTCTTAGCCTTCTGATTTCGTAACTACAGTACAGTCCCCATTTTGATTATTGAATAAAGAAAATCTTTAACTATTTCAATGTCTTCACCACACACTTTAAAATTAAGTAAATCATTGTGTATATTATTTTTGTCATTGTAATATTTAACTGTCATTCTGCTTTTGCCCTTTTTTCCTTGATTTTTGTCAGTAGTTCCAAGTCTTTGCTGTTTTCCTCTAATAACGTGGTGTCATCTGCATAACTTAAATAAATGGTTCTTAACCTTTCCTTTACCACAGACCCCCTTTAAATATATTTTGTTGCCACAGATTGCCAAGACTTGACTTAGGATTTAAAACCTTAAAGTGCATCAATATTTATATAAGTTGCTCATGAAGGGTCTTCAGATTTGGAGAGAAGGAAGAAATCAGTAAAAGCACACACTCCTATTACAAATTTTTATTGGCTTGATTCCATACATCATTATCATCATCGTCATCATACCACCACCACAACCACACCTAAACATTGAACCATAGCCTAGTATTACTTATTAATTTTAAGTAATTAATTAATGAGAAGGGTGGTTCTTCATTTTACTTACAAATGCTGTTACATTGAGCTTAATAGCTAAAGCTTGTGTTTTGAATTCTCTATGTTTTTCAGGCAGTTTCTGTACTGTAAAAGCTCATAATGTTTCTTCAAGCCTTTACAGACCTCCTGTGAGGATGTCGCACCTCCCAGGGGTCTGTGGACCATGGGTTTAGAACTACCGCTTTAAATGGTTGATGGTCCATCCACGAGTTTTTATGCCTCCTTGCTGTGTTTAATCCCACTTTGTGTGATACTTTCTGCTTATAAATTGAATATATAGAGTAACAAATGCAACCTTTTCTCACCTTCTTGTCAATTCGAAACCATTCTGTTTTTCTATATTATTTTCCATATTACGCCCTGACACTGGCTTCTTGTTCTGAATACATCAGGATAATCAGATGTTCTGGCACATCTATTTCTTTTAGAGCAAATCATAATTCAGGATGATCTATGCAATTAAAGGCTTTGCTATCAACAATGAATCACAGTTTGATTTTCTTCTGAAATTCTTTTGCGTGTTCTATTCTCCAGTATATCCTTATAATATGATTCAAAGTACTTCTTCCTTTTCTGGACCCAGGTTATAAGTGTCTGGCATTTCTCCCTCCATATATTGTATCTGGCTGGAAATCTAGAACAGGCTGAGAGGCAGGTAACTCTTCATCTGTAACTTGTCCCCTTTAATTCTCACAATAGCCTTGTAAGGTTAGGCTTAGAAATTATGCCTGACCCAGTGAGTTTCATGGCTGAATTTTGCGTTCATTCTTCTTAGGCCAGCATTCTCTTGCTACACCACAAGCTTTCTCTGCTTTAGTTGACTTAAGAGGTAAAGTGGTTTGAGGCATTAAAGCTGGTATTGTTTTGAGGCACCTTTGTGTTATGTTTTACTGATTCATGAAAACAGTTGAGGAAAGGATCAGATTTTAATAGGATAATTCTAGACCTTCCTTGATGCTACCAGTATGGATATTTCTGAGTGCTGAGGTGGCTTCTTCCTTTTTACAGTTTATGCTAGCTGACTTTTAGTTTGGTTTGACAACTGAAAGCAGGTGTGAGGTTGCAGAGACAAAAATAGTTCTTTGCGCTATGCAAAGGCCCGCACTGACACTATTTAAATGCATGTAATTTAATCCCTTAAATGTAAATAAGGACTGTGGCTGGATCTTTTAAAATAAGAAAATTGTTAGTAGGCTTATACTCAACTTTCAGGAGTTGTTTCTCTTCCACTTTGTTCCAATATGTATACACACATATCCCAGATATGTGCATGTTGCTGCCATTAGCATTTTATGGATATTGAATGTTCATAGCAGAGCGAATACAGTCTGAATGTTTATTGCATAATGCTGGATTCTTTGTGCCCTGAAATGTGGTGTGATGAGCACAAGAGGGAGCCATATAGTTTCTGGATGTTCAGAGTGAGATTCCTTGCTCTTTGAAGATGGATGCTGTAGTTTGTTTTATAAAGAAATGTACAGTGGTTTCCTGTTTTAACTTTTTCCCCAGCTTCACATGAACATGTTTGCAACCTTCTGCAGAGAATTTCTGCATAGATTACTATGAAACAGTGCTCTTTAGCCCATAACACGCACAGCAGTACACTGCCAGCTGTATCTCTTTTCTGCAAGTTTGGAAAGAGAAAGAGAAAGGAAAATGTAGATGATGGAGGTGCTTTGTTTTCCTTTCTAGTTACAAAACATTTTAGCATAAGTATTGTTTTCTAAATGGTATTATGTTGCTAGTGTCAACTATAACATGCTAAAAAATAAGTGCTCCATGGCAAATTAAAATAATTTTGGTTTGGAGTTTCAACTAACTAGTTGGAGAGCACCAAAGTGTCTCTCATTTCGCAATGCTTTTTGTTTGTTTGAGAATGCATACACACACCTGCCAGTTGCTTCTCACTTTTGCACAGTCAGGAACCAGTAATATTTTCCTCTGTATTTGTCCCTATAAAGGGAATAAAGTGCTGTGATGGCAAAGCCAGATTACAGTCTAGGAAGCACCTTTTTCTTCACTACATGGCAATGGTAGTGTGTGCCTATTTTTGAATGCAGTTGCCAAATCAGCAAAAAGGTTTCCAGCAACCTGAGAGGTTCTGTTAGTACTGTTCACACAGGAATGTGAAATGAACAGAAAGGAGATAATGGAACGGATTCTTCTTTATGCATTATAATGCAGCATGTATTAGCCTTGGCGAACAGAGTGCCACAAATTGGAAGACTGGAACTAGACCCTCTTCGTATTCTGTGAGAGACTAAAGGACATCCATCTCCATCAGAGGCAATGTCCATTATCATAGACTCCAGTAATAGAATGCCTTTGTCCCATACTTCCTTAAGGGGAAGGAATCTTCATTTCAACCAAGGTAGTTCAGAATTGGCCTGGTAAGAACACTGATGGTGGAGTTCTTCTCAGACTGTCTGATGTGGGGAACCAGCAGTATTATTTTTCCTGTGTACTCTATATTTGTGCTTGTTTATTGGCATGGCTTCCATTGATTGTCTTGTGAATTCTGATCTGAGATGGTTGTGGTTTTAATATTTCTTTTTACAGCTGCTTTTTTTTTTTCGTGAAGGAGTATTGGCTAACATGGTCTCAGGGTGATTTTTTCTTTTAAAAAATAAGCACTTCTCATACTTATACATACAGTGCCAATGTTCAAAGCTATTTTGGAGAAATCGTGTCCCCCTCCCAAAGGTGAAAGACACAATAAAAGAGACAGAACCAGTTAAAACACCTTGGCAGATAAAAGGGTGTGAGCTGGTGCTGAAATAGTTAGAATCATAGAGTTGTAAAAGATCACAGGGGCCATCAAGTCCAACCCGTTGCTATGCAGGAACACCCATCAAAGCATTCCCAACAGATGGCCATCCAGCCTCTGCTTAAAAACCTAGTTGCAGTATTAACGTCAGTTGCATTTCCCTGAGGAAGGTATCTGATAGTTTGGCACTGTAACTGAGAATGAGTTCTCTTGCTGACAGATAGGGTGCATTCACGTGACACGGTAGGGAAGAATGAGAATTCTTCTGAATACTGGCTTACCATGATGTACACAGTACGTCACAGCACACCTAAGATACTTGGAGGAGAGCAACTTGCTTCTGTGGGCCTAATTTTGAACAAATAGGACATGAATGTAATTGTGTAAATATACATTTTATACTGAAAACTACATAGTCCACAAGCTAGGGGGGAAAGATCAGATATGATTGCTGAGAAAGATTGTGATTTCTGGCAAGGTCCATATTCCCAACAGATGATATTTGGTAAATCTGCAATAGTTATGATAGTTCTGTGAGTGATAATAATTCAGATACATTTTATGTGGGAGAGGTGTTACCAGGTATGCTATCAGAGCAGATGAATGGACTTGCTCTTTTTCTGAGTATACATGCCTATAAGCGATCTAGTGACCTTGGCAACAGTGTGTCTTAGGCAAATTGGAGTCAATAAATTACATTCACAAGAACTCTCTGAAATTGGAATTACATTGAATAGTCAACAATCAAGATGCATGCAGTAATTGCGTTGGGGAATAGCAAATACTATGGTAGAACTTTATAAATAGCAAACAATATATGCGAAATACAAGTAAGAAGTACAGTTGCTTTACATTGAGGAAATACATATACTCAAATAAGCAAACTTGCAAGGCCAAGAGGGTTTGTAGTTAAGCAATGTGAAGTTTTAGGGTTGCTAAGAGGATGGAGAAATTGCAGAAAGAAAGTGGTTCAGAAGTAAGGACAGTGTGATATTTTCCCTAGTACACACACATCTGTGCACACCAGATAAAGAGAGATCAGTTTTGGAGACCTGATATGTGCAGGGAATGCTTATGAAAGATAAGTTTTAGAGATGACAAAGATTACCTTTTCTTGATCGTGTTGGATTTTCGTGAAGAGAAGATAGGAAGTGTTAGTGACACAAATAGTGTAAAGAAAAAAAGAGGCATTCTATTCCAGATCAGGATTTAAGTGGAAAGAAAAAGCTAACAAGATTCTCTGCTCCAAATCCTGTGTGTGCAAGGGGAGTTCTGAAAGACCAGTTTCAAGTTTAAAAAAGCAAGGCCTAAGCTAGCTCGGCTACAGGGAGCACACATTTCCTTTCTTGTGACAGCACCACTGGCTGCAAGTCCATTTCCAGGCACAATTAAAAGTGCTGGTTTGGGCCTATAAAGCTCTGTCTGTTATTTTACTTTTATTAAGAGTTCCAAATGTATTTAAAAAAAATAAAAAACACAATAAGAGAAAATAAGAAAAAAAGGGACAAAAAAGAAAAAAGTGATTTCCAATCTTCTGAATAGCTGTTTTAATCTCTATTGATCCTTAAAACCTTCTGTAATCTTTAAAGCAAGTCAAAACATTTTTATGCTGTGAGGTTTTTACAGACTGACTGGGATTGGGCTTTTAATGCAGTTATTCTGTTTTTAAGGTTTGCATATAGTCTTTTAATGAATTTTAATATTTTAACATCTAATGTTGTAACTTTATAAATTATTTGATTGCTTGTTAGATCTTATAAGTTTTTGGATGATGATGTACAGTTTTAATTTGTAATGTTTTAAAATGTTGTTAGGTGCCTTGAGTCCCATTATGGGGAGAAAAGCAGGATATAAATGGATAAAATATAATAATCAGCAGTAAGAGGGTAGCAAGGTTTAGGCAGTAACTTCAACAACAAGCCTCCAGCAGCATCCTATCAGAGCTCTTGGTTGAAGCTTCAGGGGGACCCTACTCCCAGAACAAAGTGCCTTTTGATTCTGAGGTCCTTTAAAAAATCTCAGGCAAAAAGGAAAAAAGGCACTTGAGGTCAGGAAGTTTCTCTAGAACAAAAGAACACCTTAAAATGAAGATGTCTGAGAGAAGGTACCCAATGTACTTTATTTAACATAAGGTAGTAAATATGTTGAACAGTGATGTAAGTATTGAGCTGATCAACCTGTGCCCCAAACATGATGCTCCCTATCATTGTAATTTCCTGTCTTCACTGCATTGTTTGCCAACTGCAGGATGACATACTTGGAGAGGAAGCCTAGCAGGTTTTTAGTATTTCAATAATTTCATAAATATTCTTGGCACACCTTTTCTTAAATGAAAATGATGGACCTGAAGTTTTTCAGAAGCAGATGCTGTCTTCAAGATCCTGCCTAGAAGAGGCTCCTCCAGGTAAATCATCTGTCTTTAGCCAGACAGAGATTCCATTTCAGAAGACATGTACACACTTGGATCTTGGCAAGGGCGTTGTACAGATGTAGGTAACTCGCAATGCTGGAGCAGTGACATGCTGTGCACTAGCAGAGGCTGGGTTGGGCTGGATGAAAGAACCGGAGCCAACACTTCGAGCAGAATAACACTATTAAGCTTTGTATTGCTTTCCATAACAATAGTAAAGGTATGTAGACATCAGTAAGCAGCTGTGGGTCAGGGTGCACACAATAATAATGTTCAAACCACCTGAAATCATACACTCAGACCTCCAGGAAAGTGACATCTGTGCAACTTCACAGCACCACATCCTGCCAAATGGTTCATTTAGACAGAAAATGTTCTAAAACATGTTCTTCAGGCCAGTAATACCCATTGTACATAGAAGTCAACATGGAACTGGGTAAATATATGTAGAATGAATAGGAAACTGCCCTGAATTATAGCCATATACTTTCTGGAGGAAGGCCTGTATGAGATGTCACAGTATCGCATCCAGACAAAAGCTAGCAGTGCCATGGCTGGCAGTGACTTTTGCGTAAATGAAGCATTGGGCTGGATTTAATTATTGGCTTTGCGCCACCTGAATAATACACGTAAATCCCCAGTGGATTGGCCTGTATGAGATGCCACAACGTCATTTTCAGCCACTTTGTTTGGACATCAGACATGGCATCCCATGACAGCAATAGGCAAAATTTGTGTAACTGAACAAAGAACGGTTAGCGATAAAGTGCACTATATAGTTTTCATAATTTATTAAAAGTGAAGTTCCGCAGCCTTGACAGCAATCTATTGACAGTTACTCTTTTTAAATTTAAAAGAGCCACAGTAAATTCTGAGAATAAACCAAAGCAGGTGTCATAAGGAGTGAATAGCTAAACAGTAGCTTTAGTTTTCAGATGATCATGTTGACGCCCAGAAGAAATTGGAAGTGGTTTTGAGAATTAAAACTGAAATGTAGGGAAGTAAGTTTATAACACTGAGTGAGAAGCAGAACAAGTACAAAGCTCAAACCTTTCTCAATAGGATTGTCTCTATCTCTTGAATCCTGTATGTCAAAGTTCTGGAGTTTTATTGCCTAATGCAGTTAAAACTCCCATTTCATTTTGTATTCTTTTGCTGGGATGCCTGATGAATGCAGTGTTTGAGAAGATGAACAATAGGGGTGTGTGGTTTGGAGGAGAACTTGTTATCTTAAAGTATTACAGTATTTATATAGAACCTGCCTTTTTTAAAATTCTATTTCTAAGGCTTTCGCCAGGGCTTACAGTGTCAAAGGAAAAGGCCCAGATGGGGAGGAAGAGTCCTAAATATCCACAAAAGATTTGTGTTGAGCATTAAGAAAATGTATTGGAGCATCAGAGGATGGATAACTATTTTAAAATATGTGGATATGGACAAAGAAGTAGTCAAACAAATAGAGAGAGGCTTCCAAAGAAAAAGATCAGTCACAAGGAGAGGCAAGAAAATTGAAGTGAACAAGAAGGAATATATTGCTTGGGCACAGAGATCAATCTTTGTCCCTGCAGAGGGCTGTTATACCTCATTCAACTGAAAACCTGGTGAAAATCTGTCAGGAAATGACCAGAATTTACTTCAGTTTGGATTCTCAGGATTTTTCAAGGGATGGTGGGCTGGGAGAGGTTTGGGAGGATTAGAATGCAAACTATTGCTTTTGATAAGAGATGATTGACATTTGAGAACAATTTTTGCTAACCCCTTATTTAAAAAAAGGATGGAAGATAAGTTGCAAGGGAGTAAAGTGATCTAAAAATTATTGATAGTATTTATTATGTTAATAGTAAGTGGAAATGAATGAAATTATGAAGTGTTGACATTGTGCAAGTGATTAGAACAGAACATACTCTGGTACTATTATTGGGAAGGCTTTTTACAATGTAGCCGCTTAGACACAATGCAGCTATGAGAAGACAGCAAAACAGAGCAGCACAAGAACCTTCTCCCCAACTGTTGACTAGCAGCAGCTATTCCAGTAGGTTGCTTGAACTATTTTGTTGTAATTGGTTCTTATAAGCACAGCATTTTTCACATTCTTCCTTCCTTATCACTTTTTCCTTATGTGCTGTTTCTTAAGTTTAGATTGTAAGACTGGGAAGGGATTGTCTTACTACATAACTTGTAGACTATTATGATTGCGATAGAAATGCAATCTAATATATAAAAGTCAAAGTTTGTCTGTGTCATGCGAGAAGACCTCATATCATTGGCTGCTTGTGAAGATTCTATGGAATCCTGGGGTGTGCAGTTTAGGGAAGGGCCTTAGAATTCTCAGCCAGAGAGCTCTTGGACCTCAGGCCTGTTGCTATGGAGACAAGGCCTAGCACCAAGAAGGAGGGCAGTGTATTCCCTCAGAAACCAAACCTCTGTATATTAACAACTCTGAATATGGATTGGATTGGGGAATATGAGGAAAAGTTACAGGTACTGGACAAGGCAGTTTGGGGAATTAGAGATTCAGGATCTCAAATCTGTGTATTTCAACTGCATCTAATTCTTAAGGTAAGGTAATTTCTAAGGTATTTCTAACATATATACCTATGAGAAAATAAAATCCTGGGCAGCACCAGATATATACACTAGTAAGTAAGTAAATAAATAAGGGCATACTAGAGCATTCAGTACAGAGGCAAGAAGGTAGAGAAAAAGAATGTTATGAGCAGGGCATTGTGGCAATTAAAATGAGCAGTAAGAGAACACAAGAATTTAAATACTGTCAGAAGGTAGAAAGAAATGAATCTTTGTAATGTTAAGATTGTGAAAGCAGCAAGATTTGACTAAAGGCACAAAAATGAGAAACAGAAGATAAAACAGAACGGAAATAATACAACCTAGTACCTAATAAGTATGAGAGAAGCACAGCAACACCCATCCAAGGCTTAAGGAGAAAGAGAAGACTGGAAAGAAAAGATTAGGGAAAACCAATTTTTTGTTCAGGTTGTTTTGCGCAAGCTACGGGGAAGCTGAAAATGTATTTTGGGGGTAGGGATTTGAACATTCCAAGGGTCTACATGTGGCCCACATGATGATTCCCACCCCTGCTACACACACTGAGCCAGTCTTGCTGTTGTGCAAATGGAAATTCTCTTTCTGTTTGCTGAAGGACCTTTGATCAAGTTGAGTCTCCTGGTGGAAATAAGAGAGGTGATTTTCACTTACTTTCTTTCCCAGAAGTATTGAGGGAGGGCCTTTTTTTTTTCCAGTAAAGAAAAACCACAACTTCCTCAAAGATCAGGAAAAAGGGAGCAGAAAAAAGACTTAAAGCATGAATAAATGATATATGAACCACAAAAACAAGAAGTCTTATAACACTGAAAGATGAATCAGATTGGAGGAGAACAACTCACCTTAGTCAAGGATCAATTTCCTCATAGGTAGTTTATTGGTGGCCTCCTGGCAGTTTGGGGCAAGACTGAAACCAGTTTGCAGACAGAATCAGAACCCAAAGTGGCTCCATGTGCTTTTCTATTTCCTCCCCCGCCCAATAACATCTCCCTCGTTCTTCCTCTTTGTCAAGTAGGCTGCCAGGAAAGACAGATGACTCTTGCCAGAGTTCTTACCTGATTGAGAACCAAGGGGTTTTGAGATTAGATTGAGATGTTGAGATTAGGTTGTGAGCCACAAATTACCCACCCTAGATTAGATAACATTGCTTAGCACCGATGAAGAAGTATGCATGTAAAATGAAAATGACTTAAGATCAGGAGAGGCTTGTCATCTCTGCTTAGCAGCAGAGAAATGGAACGAGCTGCTATTGAGGGAAGAGAAGAATGAATAGAACAAAGAAGATGAATCATAGAGTCCACAAGGGCCATATAGTCCAATCCCCTTGTACACAAGAAAACACAACTAAATGACCTCTGAAAGGTACCCGGTTTAAATAAGCTGTTTAAAGACCTCCAAAGATGGGAGAGACCAACGCCATTTGAGGCAGTCTGTCATGCAACTCTTACAGTAATATTTCTAATGTTTAGGTGAAATCTCTCTTTTTATAATTTGATTCTATTCGTTTGTATTCTAATCTCCGGAGCAGCAAAAAACAAACTTGCTCTATCTCTTATATGACATCCCTTTAGATATTTAAGCCCAGATTTCGCCTCTCTTTTTCCCCCAAGCTAAACATACCCAGCTCTCTAAGTTGTTTTTCATACGGCTTAATTTCCAGACCTTTGATCGTCTTGATTGCTGTTCTCTAGACATGTTACAGCTTGTCAGTATTGGTCTTGAACTATGGTGCCCATAAGTGGACACAGTATTCCAGGTCAGGTCTGACAAAGGCAGAATAGAATGGCATACTAACTTCCTTCGATCTGGAGATTATATTCTTCTTGGTGGCACAAACTGTAAAGTAGAAAAGGGCAGAGGAAAGGACAAGCTGCTAAATTGCAAAGGAGAAAGAGCAAAGGGCAAATGAGAAGAAATTATGGAGCTGGAATTTGGCAGTCAAAATTGCAAATCAGGAAATGTATTATTTTCAGAAGACATAGAGATGAAGAGTATATCTCCTTTGATACCGCTCTAACTGTCATGGCTCTGTCCCACAGAATACTAGGATTTATAGTTTGGTGAGGTACTTAGAATTCTCTTCTGCAGAGTACTAATCTCCCCTGAACTATATTAGTAGAGCTTTCTATCAGAGAATTCTAAGTACCACACTACAAATCCCAGGATTCTTTAGGATGGAGCCATGGTTGTTAAAATGGCATGAGACTGGTATAATTGTGCAGTGTAAAAACACCCATAGTTAAGTTTCACATTTTCTTGCACTCTTGTCACTGTGAATAAAAGAATGCTGTAGTCAAGAGATCTCATATTTATTTGAATGTGAGTGGTTCCATGTTTTGCAAGATAGAAATTCCTTTGCTAACTCTTGTACCAAATTCTGTATTACAGTGTGAAGTTCCCTGCTTGGTAGCCAAAACAACATGTCAGAGCTTATCCCTCTGCCCCCACTATGTCACACAGAATTTGGAACACTTGTTTGTTTGGTTGTTTGGTGTTTTAGAAATAGCAAGTCTTCTCCAAGTCCCCTTTCTGTAACAGTAGGAAAATTGGGAGGGTGAGTGAGAACTTTCCATTTTGAAACTCATAAAACTTCTCATTTGGGAAGCAGTTATCGTCTGTATTTTGGACCCTCCTTGCCAACATAGCTTCTTTTAATTTATTTCTGCTCCTCTGAATGGCTTACGATCCCATTAAAATAGTCTCCCCAAGCACTTTGTCTGAAAATGCTGTGCTTCAAAACCATACATGCCAATATTAGACGAAATTGTTTCTGCACATTTTTAAGCCACACTTGGGAGGAGTATTATGTTGGCTAGAAAATACAAAGGTCTGTGGAGACTCTTCCTTTAGAAGATGAGGTTTGTAACCTCTCTCCTGGCCGCGAATTCAGATGAGCAGTTGTTTCTGCAGCTATAATAGTACAACTGCTTATTTTCCTCAGATCAAGTTGTACTTCCAGAGAGCAACTGCTTCCATCTCCAGGGATATTATCTGTGTTCTGGGACTCTATGCCTCAACAGTTAATCAAACTTCTTCACCAGATACATAGGCCTTATTGTTAGGATTTAATACTTTTCTTCTTCTTCTTCATCATGTAACTGCAGTTATGAATGTTCAATAAAATCAAAGCACAGTAGAAAGCTGATGTATCTAGAGTGAAATGCTCAAAGGAGATATATATTCTAAGCATTGTTAAACTGTTTAAGGGACTTATCTTTGTGGAAATTAGTAATTTAACTAAATTAGAAAATGGATTATCTTTTACGCTTTTACTCTGTGTGATCTGTCAGCATAGAAGGCTAGAATGTTTATGAGTAGAACTTCCTTCTGTGTTCACCATAAGGAAATTTTTAGTATAACTCATTCGCTGTCCAGACTAATTATTAACTAAATTAATCTTAAAGAATTTACCTATTGCTCACTTGTATGCTTCATGACTCCCATGGGAAGAGACATCTAAGTTGAAGAGGCAACGTAATACTAGACCACTGCAGTAGCCTTTTAAAAAAATTACTCTGGTGAAAACAGCATACTTACCACTATTCATACTGATGCCTAAAAACTGCCAAACTATTTGGCTATTAAAATAAATTATACATTTCAAAATCTTCTTTTAGCCATTGTAGTATTAGGTACAAAGAATTCTGTGGTAAATGTGAATGTATGTTTTCTCCCTAAACAGTTGTTCTCTGATACAGTGTTTTTGCATTCGTGTTATCATTATCTTTTGGTCTATCTTCATTGTCTCACCTCTGCTAAAAAGTGTTTTCCTAACCTGTTAAATGTTCAGTTCCCTTTCCCGACTTCACTCACTTGTTCTGTCTGACAAAAGTTTCAAAGCCATTCATGATGTTGCCCATGTCTCATTTGGTGATGACACTTGGATCACATTTTCTTAATAAGTTTTCTGTTTTAGCAACCAGTCATTTGATTTGGCAATTATCCTGACAGTTCTCTCTTGAAGGATTGTCTAATGTGTGTGTGTGTGTGTTCTCTCTGGTAGAACTGAGACTGAGGGGGGTTAAGAGAGTGTGTGAGTATATGTATGTTCCATGTTCCTTTGATTTATGCTTTGTTAAAATTAGAGAACCACCAAGTGCTCACTGGTTTTTAGATGGCATATATAGTGAGAAAAAAATGTTATTTGGTGAATGAAATAAAAAAAAAAAATACAAGCCCCTGCTTGTTGCATTTCCATAACCCTTTCAGAGCAGTTATATAAGCCAGGAAGAATCAGGATGTAGAAATCTCGATGATAGTGAAATCATGATTTCAAAATGAGCTTTGGACTCATGGACTTCATCATAGATGAGATGCATAAGCCCATTTCTTATACAGGGCCAATTGTATCTAAACAGTAACCTCAGTGCAGGCAGCTAAGAGTATGTAGTTTTGTATACATTGGCAATTTGGCTATTTGAGTAAAGTCACTGTAATATTCTTTACGTATTAAGATGCAGGTGGCTGCTGTTTTCATAGCAAAACTTAAAAAATAGAATTATGCATGCATGTACACTTCTCTTTTATTCTTAAAAGTGCAAAGCTGAGTCCCACATGCAGCTTCAGTATGGGAACTCAGACTTCAACAGAACAACCCTGTGGACTACTTCACAAAAACCACATACAAGACGTAGAATTCGTCTTGGACTGAACCATTTAAGAATCTGGTAGAGATCATATCACTGAATTATATTCTGTATTTTTTTAAAAAAAATTCTGACACATAGGAAACACGTTATAATGGATTTATTTTTCTAGGGAAAGTATCTTCTATCTGAAGTGGAAAAATCCAGAAACAGTTGTACATAGTTACATCTGCTGCTTTGTAAACAAGGGATATGGTGCCTCTGTGGATGCAATTTAACTGTTGCTTCAACACAGTATAACTTTGAAGGGAGGATGTATGGCATAGGGAAGTTCCATTTTTATTAGTGTGGAGCAATTTTTATTTCTTGGAAGAAAGCACAGGGAACAAGAGTGCATATACAATTCCTGTAGCTTTTCTACCTCTGCAGTTTTCAACCTCATGGTTGCAGTCTAGTTTAGGGACATTTTAATTCTCATAATGTTTGTTCAATGTAATGGAGGAGACTTGAATTAATCTGTGATTAATTATCATTACTTGAAATTACTGCCTAACTTAACAATCTGTGCATCCCTACTCCAAAGTAGGACCAATGGTGTTTTGTGGGAGTTACTACCAGGTAAATGTTATGTGATTATACACTTAGGCAAGAGCTTTAGACAAAAGACGGATGCAGAAATGTGAGATAGTTGTGAATCCACTTGTAGTTTTTTTGTCCCTACCATTGGGCTAATGCATGTTGGTCGTTCCATGAGATTGATCTTGCTTGTCCCAGAAAGCTATGTGTTACCTAAGGGCACATCTTTCAAGTGTGCATTTCTACATAATGCAAGCTGACAAGATTTGTGGTTGCAAAAGAAGAACTATGAAGAAATCTACATGAAAGACATTGAATTGCTGGCAAGCAGAGTATGCGATGGTAGAATAATGGAAGGATATTTGGTGCACATTTGACCCCAGGCTGTTATGGATTACTGACTTTCTAAAACTAGATGCCTAATGTCACTGGGGTTTCAATTAGTTCTTTTTAATTTTAATAATAATAATAATTCTTCAAAATAGGTGCTCAGTGCTTGTAATTTTTTTCTTTTGCCTTCAGCTGGCCTCAAGTCTAGATGTTAGTGCAAAGAACTTGCATAGAACAGAATCCAGTCCCTTTACAGTCTTTGGCTGGCATCCTGTTTATGTAGTTAACCCTACACCCGTGTATGTTTGTTTTTTGGCCACTGCAGATGTTAATATTCTCTTCTTATCTCTGCTGTGCCAAAGTCACTTCCAGACCTACCACAGAGCTGCTAAAGCCCCGCAAGCCACGGCCATTCATGTGTGGAGGGGAGGGGGTCAGAGATACTTGAATTGAGAAGTTGTGATTAATGCCTTGACTGTTTGCAGATCAGAGTATGCTACATACTAGATCTGTAGCTAATGCACTAAACTTGGTTTTCCAATTTGATTGTCATTGTTAATTCTAGTTTGCAAATCAAGGAAGTAGAGGAGAAAATCTACATACAGTCATGCAATGAACTTCAGACTGCTTACAGTTGCCAAACTGATTTGATAGTTGCATATGGATTGTGGATTAAACAACACACCTTTGTATTTTTGTTAACCACTATATACTTGAATGTAGATTCTGGAGAAACTTATGTCTATTCACTGTATTTATTATTGTTGAATACATTTATTTATTGCTTCTTGACCCACCAGGAACCTCAAGTCGATGCACAACTGATACAAACATTTTAAAATATTAAATGGATAGTTTTAGATTGGAGTGAGAAACCTGAGTTGTTTCGTTTTTGAAATTTAATTTTCCTTACCTTAGCAGTAGTGCCAACCATACCAATTGTACAAAGAGGTTTGCTTAGAACAGTCCCCTTCAGAGGATTTCAGAGCTAAGTAGCAGACAGTAAACAGAGTGCATGTGGCTGTGTGCGCGTGTGCATTTGTTGTATTTTATTTTATGTGTTTATTTTATTTATGAACTTTTTGAGTAAGCAGCCCTGATGTATTCGATGCCTTTCCTCCATGTGTACATCAGGTAGCATACAAATATAATACAGTGAACCATTAATGCCATGTCATCTTAGTAAACAACAAGCAAATATGATAAGGAGTGCCAACTCCCTGGTGGCGCAGTGGTTAAATGCCAGTACTGCAAGTTACAAGGTTGTAAGTTCGATCCTGCCCGGCTCCAAGGTTGACTCAGCCTTCCATCCTTTCGCAGGTCAGTAAAATGAGTACCCAGCTTGTTGGGGGCATGTATAGAAATGTTTCGAAATACATGCTATTTGTAAGTTGTTCGCCGCCTCGATCCATATGGAGAGGCGGGATACAAAGAAATAAATTTTTTTTAAAAAAGGACAACTGTGGAAGATCAAGGGGCCACCTTAGCCGTCCAGGAGAACTTGGAGGACTGAACATGTTCCCAGCAAAAAAACAATTCAGACATCCCCTATGGGGATTCCTGGTCCATAAAGAGCATTTTGGGACATTTTGAAGGAAGAAAAAAAACCCTGAAAACATTTGCAAACTTTCATTTTGATGTCAAGGAATCCAGGGTGATTAAACATATGGAAATGCTCACTATATCCTCTAGAAATAATTTTTGGGCATTTCGAAGCAAACAGGTTTTGGTTTTTTTTTTTTTAATAATCCCTGAGGGACCTTGCGGACCACAGAAATGGCCCTAGGGGGCTGCAGTTTTGCCACCCTTGAAATAGGTGGAAATCAAACAATGTAAAGGCCAGAGCGAATAGAAGCATTTTCAGCTAGTGCTGAACAATTGCAGCTTTTGTTCCAGTGAGGGATTTCTATAGTGAGGGTGCCAAATCCAAGCATGTTCTTCTTCCTTGCTGACACATAATATGTTCAAGATACTTAGAGAAGAACCTCTTTAGACAGTGTTAAGTGTAGTACATGCTTACGTTCTACACACTAACAAAATCTGTCTGAAAACTTTATTTAACATCCACTTTGACTGTTAAGGAGATTTATCCCCTTCTCTTCAAAGAATACATAGGATAATGGGTAGACAAAGGAGAATGAGGCAGCAAAATATTGTGCTTTAAAAAAAAAGGCTTGAAACTGTGTTCATTGGTGAGCAACACAGAACCCTAAGACTTCAGTTGTCCCTTCAGGTTTTTCTCTCCTGACCTCACCGAAAACAGAGATAGATATAATCCTTCTCTTTTCTCTTTGTCTGCTTTAAAGCTGTGTCTAACTGTATTAATTTCTAGTTTCCTGGTCTTAGTCATCCTGTTTACTCCTTTTTAAAAGCAAACTTTTTCATTTTTTCTTCTCTGCTTACATCTTTCTTTGTAACGGGTCCAGATAAGCAAAAGTAGAAAATGGCTGTTAAAAAGAAGAAGAATGTTGACATTTCAGAGAAGGGCAACAAGGATAAGAGCTATGGAGCACAAAACGTGAGGAGAGGCTGAAGGAGCTGGGCATGTTCAGCTTGGTGAAGAGAAGATGGAGGTTGACATGATTTCACTCTTTAAATACCTCCAGGGTTGCCACAAAGAGGAGGGTCAGGCCTGTTCTGTGCTGCCCCAGCAGGTAGAACTAGGTCCCTTGGTTTTAATTACAGGAGGGTAGGATTCAATTGAACATTAGAAGGAAGTTCTTGACAGTGAGAGTAATTTGGGAGTGGAATCAATTGCTGGATGTCATAGAAAGAGGCTGGACAGCTACCTGCTGGGGATACCCTAGCTGAAGGTAACTGCAATGAGCAGGAGGTTGGACCTAATGACTCATGGGGCCTTTCCATCTCTATGATTTTGAGTGCTGAGGCATTGAATACATCAGGGCTGCTTACACAAAAAGCGCTGCCAGTAACAAGTAAAGGAGCCTCCCCATTTTAAAATTCAAACCAAAGCCGAAGTCGAGTCCTTCAGCTTGTTTCTAATTACAAATCATCTTACAGCATAAGCACATTTCTTCACTGGTGTTTTGTTCTCTCTTTCTCATCCTCCTAGTTTTTCTCTACATAGATATATTTATACAACCTGAATTATTAAGATCAAGGCTCTCATTGCATGGAGTAGAAGTCATACCATTTTTCCCAAGATGACCCAAATTCTTCTTTATGTCAAGAGTGAGAAATTGTCTAGCTATGTGCTAAAAATCTGTGTGCAGAATCCCTTTAGTTTTCTCTACTAGTGGACGGCTTCCATCAGTGAAGCAGGAATGGGTGTAATTTTCAGTGATTTTCCCTCACGGCAGTTCCTTACCCCGAAACACCCCTGTTTTGAGGGTTGAGGGACTATCCAGAGATAATTTGGTGGGATATATGGGGAGAAGGAATAGCTGAAAACTTTCCATTCTCCTTTCTACTGACTTAAGCCTTGGTAAAGAGAAATCTTTTGCATTTCACCCCTTATTTATAATTTAGAGAGGTTGCTGCTGTGCCCATTTTCCATGTGACAGAAGAAGAGTATACACTTTGAAATCCTATATTCACTTACTTCTGAGTAAACATGGTATTGGTATTGCACTGAATATCATGGTGTCCTGATTTGCCAACCTCACTATCCAGAGTTAAACCTAACATTCTTCAACCATTTGTGCTTGCAAGCATCCATGTCTGCAGTCTTATTCTATATACCTCTAAAACAGCAGTCTCTCTTTTATATCCAGATTTGTCCAAACTAAAGTGAATGTAATGCTGCTTGAAAAACTAAGGGTGAATGAACTCAAAGAGATCTGGTTTTTACCATTTATCAACGGGTTGCTTCATTTGAATAAGTGTCTATCTCTTTTTGATCAACCTGAAAAATTTGCATGCTATGCAGCAGCCATATTCTATACTTTATTAAATATCTGTCAATTATAAATATCAAGGTTTTACATTAATGTCAAGATAGTACATCAAAAATTCATGGAATATGTGACTTTTTCCAAGGGTATTTAATACTTAATGCATTTGTGTCATTTTTCTTTCTAGATATATTGACAGGTTTTATTAAGTGTTTGTTAGGGAGATTTCATTTTTACCAAGGGACTGTAAAGAGAAGCTGCATGCTAAATCAATTTTTTAATCAGCATATTCTTCTCTTGGTCACTTCAACAGAGATATGCTAACATATGTTAAAACATTGGAAAGCATTCTCAGAAATACAGCAATTAATTTCTTTGTATTGCTCTCTAATGTATATCTGCTGTGAGACAGTATCATTTTGTATTATAATTTAGTAGTATTCCCCGTTCTCTCTTTTTATATTAAGGAGGAGAGCTTGATTTCTTGAAATACACAAATACAGTATTGTAAAGAAATATCCTTTGCAAATAATTCTCTTGAAACTGCAGATTGCTTTCAAAACTATTATATAAAGCTATGGAAATTTATTTTCCCTGACCTTTAAGAGTTTCAATTTAATTAGTAAATATCAGTTATGTTAGGATTGGAATGTGTGTGTTTTGAGGATGCTCTTTTTAGCACCAGTAACACAGTCCAGCATAACTACGGATATAAATGCACAGATTGACAGGTTTTCGTCCATGGAACATAGGCAGCTGCCTTATTCTTAGTCTGACCACTGGTCCATCTAGCCCTGTATTGTTAACTCATAAATGAAAGAGACTCTTCAGGATTGTATCAGAATACAAGATTAAAGTGGATTTTACATTCTGATGTAATGTTTATTCATGTGTTTCAACTTCAGTTAAACTATGCTTCATCTGGGGTACAGTTTTGTTGAAGGAAATAACAACATACTAAAAAACCAAAAGGGATGAAGCTAATATAGATGTAGCTTTCCCACATAGATCACAAATGCACAGTGGAGACCAGTGTGTATATGGGCATGTTTGTAAGGATGACTGTTTATCACATTATGACTTGGACCCAGAATACCTTCGGAGATGCCTACTTCATCAGAAATATTTCTGTCAGCTTTTTTGGGCTGTTTGGGGACATTCTGCTTCAGGTCTCCTCTGTCCGTGAGGTAAGATGAGCTAGGGGGTGAAAAGGAGCACTTTCGATGGGGATATCTGTTCTGTCAAATAGCCTTCCGAAAGATGTAATTTGCTCCTTTCTTTCATCAGGTCAAAATCCCTTCACTCCACAGTTTTTTATTAACTTTTAGCTAAAGCAACTAAATATGGCTTGTCCTAAAGGGTTGCTTTTTTCTGTTTTTTTTTTTTAAAAATATCAGGTAAAATTGGAACTCTTAAAGTTACTGTAAGCCCATCCCCAGTTAAATTGTTTTAATTGGAAAAGCAGCTTGTAAGCATGGTTATGAAAAGTAATAGACTTGTTGAGTTACCGTCTCTGAAAAGTCTGATATCTTGGGGAAAATTGATCTGCTGGATGTTTTTAAGACAGAAGTTCTGAGGTTTTAACTGTATTCTACACTGTGCCCAGTAGGTGGAGTCAGAGCCATATTAGCCATTTTTGCTTTAGAAAAGCCCTTGTGTACTTCTGAAAGGGAAGGAGAGAGTCCTCCTTTCAGTTGAATGTTGAACAAAATTTTAATGCAATAAGGTTTGCTCCTATGTAAGTCTTTTTTTTTTTAAATAGAGCTTGTTCATAGTTGCAGGGTTTTTATAATGATTTGATACAAATAAGCACTGTGAGTAACTAGTTACCTGTGAACTTGTGTTATTTAAGCCAGTTCTTACCAGAACCAAACAATATGCACAGTTAACTACAGATTAATCCCAAAGAGGTTGTATTTTGTTTTTGTTAATGGTAACTTTCTCATGCAAGAGAGAGAACATCTTGCAGGAATGTTGACTTCTGTGTGTAGTTTTGATTTAAATGTGTATGTTTTTTTCATGTACAATACGACTTCTGAAATGCTTCTCTTGAATTGTGACTTCTGTGGCAGTGTGTAGAGAGATGAAATTGGTAATGTTTAAAAAGAAACCACCAAAGTGAACAATCCTGAAGTGAAATTTTTGTGTGTGAACAAAATCATTTATTATGTGAGAGAGCCATGGTTTTCAGAGCTAGTCCGTCAACTGGACTAATTTAAGGGGTTGAAGAGAGCAGACACCTGGGACATAACACCCAGTTGGCAGCCTTTTGTAATATATAATTTGCCTAAAATTGTGCATTGAGCACAAGCTTTTGTTTTCTAATTGATTTACGGTTTGAGCCACTTTTACCTCATCCCCTACTGTCCTGCACACAGTGCCAGCAAGTACATTACTGTGAGAGATGATAAATTACCATGCACTTGTGATGCTAATGCATCAAGAGTATTTTTAAAAAAGCATGCTACATAGAGCTCCTTGCTTTAACAATGTTGCAAAGACACATCCAAGCAAAACTCATTTGTAACAGTAGAAACAACCATTCATTTGATCACTTACTGAAACCTACCTATTCAACTATAATTGAAATAGAATATTAAAATGATACTGTTAATGGCTCTCATTCTCTTTAGAGGAGGAATTCTTTAAGAGTTATTTTGAAGTCTCAGATTCGTTTTAGCTATTTTATTTAAATGTCTATAAGGCAAAGTAACCATGAAGTACTTTAATAATAAGATGGGCAAGAAACAAGGAACATATTTTGTATAATTAAATATTCCATATCCATTTTGTTTCCTTGTAATAATTAAGGACACTTTCTTTTTCCCTTCTTTAGTTGTGTAATTTAACTTAACCAACATCCTTAAAAAAATGTTGCCTCATTAGTTTTGTTCAGTAATAGCTGTGGAAATGTTCATCTAACCTATGTGTGTCACCATAACTATATTAATATTTTGATATTATGTTTATAACTTCAGAAGTCTGTGTAACCTCTGTTTATTTTTTAAAAAAACTTTGATGCAAAGAAAGATGAAGAATTTTTTTTATATATCCAAAAGTCTGACTTAAGTCATAGAAGTAACATTCCAGAATAAGTGAAGGGAAAAAACTTGGACAGTCCCCTTTCCCAGTCAAGTTTTCATGTGTGGCATAGAGATGGGAGTCCACCTTAAATTCTTTTGTGTGTTTTCTGTGGGTTCCAGTCTTTGAAATATGAAGAAACAGATTTATGGCGGCTGCTGGGCACAACAAATTAAGTTGACAGTGATGTATGAGAGCATAATAGCATGATGATCCCTCTGTAGCGCGGCTGGACGCCTCCTGCTTCATTTGGCTCTTGTTAGGATCTGTTAGGCAGCTAAATAATGAAATTCTGCTGACTGATTTCTTTTCATTTTTTGTTTTGTTTTCCCTTTTCACCTCTCCTCTGAATCCTCAATTTCTCAGACCCATCCTAATGCCAGCAAACTGCCATTAAAGGATTCTTTCACTTATGATGATTACAGGTTTGTTTCCCTTTTTATATAAAAAGTAGGTTGTTAAGCTTTCAAATGCCTCCAGAGAAAACAATCAAGTTGTTAATCATGAATCCCTGGTCTAGTCATAGCAGTTATATTAAAGATCACACAATATAAATATTTTAGCAGTCTAGATCTTAACCCATCAAAGTTTTTAGGTAGTCAGTTAGCTTTACTTTCTGGTTGCTTCTAAATTGTACTGTGTTCTTTCCAATATTCCTTTTAAGTTGATTTTTTATCTATTTGTCTAGTTACTGTTTGATATTCTGGATATAAAAAAAAAATGATTAGTTATAGAGCATTGTTTGTAACAGGTAATAATACATAGAAGTTTGTCTACATCTGAATTGTCTCCAAGAGAGAATATCTTAATTTCCTGGTTTCTTTTTAGTGGCATGTTAATGCTGATGCATTTAACTTATGTACCAATCAAGATAGAATGCTCTGGGGGAAAGGGGTAAAAATGCCTCCCTTTTGTCAGTTGTTTTTCAGAAGTTAAGATACGAAAGTGATTTCACAGTTAAAAGAAATCTATAGTAGACAGATAGAAAGTATGTATAAGAACAGAATGTTGCCTGCTGTTAGTTAGAAAGCTGGGAATAATAGATGTAAGCTGTGTAATCCTGAATTGGATGTGGTTGTTACTTTCACTAAACAGATTTTTTTTAAAAAATCCTATCTGCCTGTCTGTCTGTCTGTTTATTTGTTTGTTGGCTTATAGGTGGGCTGTTTCCTCTGTCATGACTCGACAAAATCAGATTCCTGCTGAGGATGGCTCTCGGGTTACATTAGCTCTGATTCCTTTATGGGACATGTGTAATCATACCAATGGGCTGGTAAGAACGTTGCATTTCTAAATAATGGTTTTATTTGAGAATGTTGTTTTATGGATAAGACTTCTGTTTTATTCAGTTCAAATTAGATGTATTTAATATGTGATTTTATGTCTGTCCTGCACTAGAGATCTTTAAAACTTAAATGCAGTATTCACACAAATTCCTTAAAATGCAGTTGGAATTTTGAAGGAATTTTTGCATTGAAGACAAGTCTCCTGTCTTTCATTTATTATATACGTAGGAGAAGATTAATAAAGACCAAAATAGAGAATTTCTATAAAATAGGGACACAGTTAGAACAACCACTGGTTCCTTTAGAGTGACATATTCTAGGGGAACGAATAATCTCATTACTTACCAGAAAGGTTATAGCCAAGCTTGTTAGTAAGAGTAAAATTTGTAGTTCCTAACCAGTTCCTAATTTTTGTTTGACTCTACTTCAGAAACTTGTGCTAAAGCAGGGAAAAGATTCTGTTCAAGCCTTGTCTCACTAACCTTGAAATGGGTTTGTTACCTTCCTTCCTTGTCTCCCCTTTCTGTTTCTACACTCCTTGCATCCTTTGGTTGTCTAGTACCCTTGCCCTGTATAAATTCAAATTTGTTGCTTACATTTTGTGATTTTCACTTGAACACTTTACTTCCTGGCCTTTTTCTGGTATCTTCCTTTGGTACATGTTAAATACCTGTTAAAACATTCATCTCTTATGGTGAATCTAAGTAGATGTCAGGAGCTCTAAGTCCTTTGTACTCACTTTGAAAGCAGCTGTTAGAGGGACAGATTTGAATGGGACCCTTGTCTTAGTCTAAATGTTCTCCATAGTAGTAAGATGAAATGGAAACTGACCTGTTCATTGCTGTGCTACAACTCAACTAGTTTTGCCCTTAGATGCAAGCCTTAGGAGAGGCCTTTGTGTTTTGGTTTTCATTCATTGCTTAGTGATTATTGGCTACCTAGATATTAAATAAGAACTGGGAATCATGTAAAATGCAAAGAATGAGTGGTGTATAGAACCTCACAATACACTATTGCCTGTTTCTTTTAGAAAACAAATTCTGCACCATACTGAGGACTCCTTAATAAAAATTAAGGCTGTTGGCCAGTTTTATTTAGAAGTTTATATTGCTATTGTGACCTGTAGGAAGTAGAGGGTAAATTGCTTCACTAGCAGAGAAATCCCATATATAGTATAGGGCTAGAGGTCCATGGGCACTCATGCTTCTTGAGGGGATATTTTATGAAGCCCTTTCATCTCTGAAATCCCTCTGTATCACCCAAGTACATTTACTTCCCAACTATGAAGGTTTTTATTCTGAGGTTTTTATTTTACAGGGTGACCTCCTCTATTTTACGAGGTGACCTAACCAAATCTACAAACACTTCCAGCTCCTGTCAAGGGGATAGAATGTCTTCAAATAATGCAGAATTCATAGAATCATAGAGTTGCAAGAGACTGCAGGGGCCATCCAGGCCAACCTCCTGCCATACAGGAACACACATCAAACCATTCCCAACAGATGGCCATCCAGCCTCTGCTTAAAAACGTCCAAAGAAGGAGACTCTACCACACTCCAAGGCAGCATATTCCACTGCCGGACAGCTCTGATGATCAGAAAGTTCTTCCTGAGGTTCAAGTGGAATCTCCTTTCCTGCAGCTTGAATCCATTGCTCCTTGTCCTAATCTCTGGAGCAGCAGAAAAGAAGCCCACTCCCTCATCAACATGACATCCCTTCAAAATAAACATGGCTATCATGTCCCCTCTTAACCTACTCTTCTGCAGACTAAACATACCCAGCTCGTTAAGCCGTTCTTCATAGGGCATGGCTTCCAGACCCTTCACCGTTTTGGTCGCCCTCCTCTGGACATTTTCCAGCTTGTTGATATCCTTCTTGAAATGAGGTGCCCAGAACTGGATATAGTATTCCAGATGAGGCTTAACTAATGCAGAATAGAGTGGTACCATTACCTCCCTCGATCTAGACACCATACTCCTATTGATGCAGCCAAGAATTGCATTGACTTTCTTGGCTACCGCATCACACTGCTGACTCATGTTCAGCTTGTGATCTACCAAGATTCCTAGATCCCTTTCACACGTACTGCTATCCAGCCACATCCTATATTTGTGCATTCCATTTTTTCTGCCTAAGCGTAGGATTTTATATTTCTCTTTGTTGAAATTCATTTTGTTAGCTTTGGGGCAGCTCTCCAATCTGTTAAAGTCATTTTGAAATTTGATCCTGTCCTCTGGGGAGTTAGCAACCCCTCCCAATTTGGTGTCATCTGCAAATTTGATCAGCATGCCCTCCACTCCTTCATCCAAGTCATTGATGAAGATGTTGAATAGCACTGGGCCCAGGACAGAAACCTGTGGCACCCCACAAGTCACTTCTCTCCAGGATGAAAAGCAGCCATTGGTGACCACCCTTTGGGTTCGGTTGGTCAACCAATTACAAATCCACCTAACAACCCTGTCCAGCCTGCATTTCACTAGCTTCTTTGCAAGAATGTCATGGGGACTTTGTCAAAGGCCTTACTGAAGTCAAGATACGCTAATTCAGGTTCTGTTGACCCAGTGAGATTATATTAAAATACAGAAAAGACACAAAAATACTTCTTAAATTCAGGTCCTAGGCTAATGTGATAAAGTTCAACTACTTCTGGACTTTTTCTCAGTTTCTTTAGGTAGGAAAGAGGTTGGTCTAATTATTCATTTACAACTCAGTCGTGAGGATTTAAACACGGGCTAGTAGTGCTTCTAAGTGAATGCAACAAGATTTTTTTAACAATAGGTCTTGTATTTTTCAGTTAAAAAGCAATAAAAAGTAAAATAATAATAATAATAATAATAATGAAGATCTCTGAGGTCTAGAACCTTTCTGTGTTGATCAGATATAATAGACTTGTATTAACATATCCTTCACAGTTAAAATTTAAGTATTCCAGATAATCTTTTAGAAAGTTTCACTTGTCCACTGCTTAAATTTGCTGATTAACTTGATAGTCTTTTTTTCCCCTTCTGTACAAGTTAAACAGCATATGAAACAAGTACATATCTTGCTCTGGATAGTTCCTTAACCATTCAAATGAGATTTTAAAGATTTTTTAGCATATGGGGGAGGCTACATGGGAAGCAATAAATCCTGCCATCAACTTGCAGTCATAGATGCTGTTTCCACAGGCGCATTCACAGTGTTGGATGCTGGCCCATATTTAGATATCAGGTTTTTTGTATTTTTGTGATTACACTTGTTCTGCCACAAAAGATACTCTAAAAATATTGCTAGATACTGAGTAAGAGAACTGCCGAGAACAGTATTAGTTAGTTTATTAGTTTAGTTGTTTTTGTAGAGGTCAAATAATATCTGTAAAGAAACAACTACCAATTTTTTAGCAATGCAGTCCTATGCATGTCTATTCTGAAGTAAGTCACATTGAACATTGTGACTTCCTTCCAGGTAAATGTGTATAGTGTGCAGGAAAGGCAGAAGATAGGTAGCATTGCCTTCCCTGAAGTCTGTTGCAAAGTTGGTGCCGAGATGTTTCTCCAGTCAGTCAGCTATAATGCATCTCTATTCTTGCTCTACCCCACGGGCCTTTTTTTTCTTCTACAAGCTAAATAATAAAAGGCTCTTTTGGTTTTAGTTGGAACTGTGTCCATCCTGCTTTTTCTTGCTTCTGACACTACTAATTAGATCATCCTGCTCTAAGAACTCTGTCAAGAATACTGTCTTCATGCATTTCTCATTGTTATTCTTCAGCCGCATTGTGACTTGACAGTCAAATTGGTTACTGGTGCTGCCAGAGGTTTAGAACCTACTGGGCAGAGCAAATCATCATTTACAGACCAAGGAAAAGTAACGTTGGTGTTGAGTTATAATAAAACAGAAAAGGCTTTGGATGATAAAATCCATTCATTGTATTCTTTAATTGGTATTGAATACTGTAGCAGTATAGAAGCACCAGAGTATTTCCTTCTAAATTGAAAGAAGGGCACCTTCTTAACAAAATGGTTAATTCATCCTTCATCCCAGGTCTTGCCAGCCAAACCTATATTGATTAATTTCACAAATTTCTGTTGGTGCTAATACTTCATGAATTCTATGAGCTGGACATAAGAGAGGGGCCAGAATAAAGTATCAGCTACTTAGTTAGAGTTTCATTTCCTTAGTGACTTAACTAAGTAACTTTTCCTGGCCCAATCCCACCGCAGACCTGACAGAAAAGTAATTCACTCATGCTCCAATCACCAGCCAAGTGGATCTCCTTCTCCCTATGCAGCTGATACCCAGTAAAGTAGGTTAGGAGGGAGTTACAATCGTGGCTAAATAACAGTTATGGATAAATAAACCTAGATAGCTATTTCACATTCACAATTGCTACTTAATCACAATTGTGACAGTGTTGCCACAGTTATAACTCTCACCCAAACCTACTTTACTGGGCATGTGCTCCATGGAGAGAGGGATATCCATTCTGCTAGTGATTGGAATACATGTGAGTAATATGTGCATATACTTGACAAAGTAGCCGATACAGGATTTCTGCCAGGAAGCTTACCCTGTTTATTTAGAGTATTTATACCCCTTCCTTTCTTCAGCTAAAAAAGAGAATCCCATGGCAGCAACTTACATGCAGTGTGTAAAAACAGGATAGTTCCTTGTCCCAGGCTTACAGTCTAAGGTGTGATGCAAAAGGAAAAAGGGATGAGAAGGAAAGATGAAGAGTACAGCGTAGTTCCTACGTGAGACAAAAGGCTATGCTGATGGTGGCATTGCTGCTGGTAGAGTCTCCTATGTCAGACAGGTTTTTGTAGAGGAGCAGGCTAAATGTGCCAAACAGCTACTGGCCAGCAGCAGTAAGTGGTGGGCAAGGGGTGACAGTAGGGGAGAATCTCTTAGAAACAAAGGCAGTGGCACCATAACTGACAGTTGTTAGTACTGAGGAGGAGGCGGCATGGTAAACTCCTTTTGAATGTCTTTTACTACAAAAACCCTATGATGAGACAATCCAAAATGAAACAGGACAGTGCCAGAAGATGAAATCCCAGGTGATACAGTGCTCAGCAAGCTACTGGGGTACAGCAGAGGACAACTGCGAGTAGCACTCTGGCTAATAACGCAGCTGGACTCAAATCAAAAAGGTATCCAGCTGTTGACATGATCAGGGGTGAAAGGAAAATCTGAAGCTGCACAACACATATTACAGGAACATGGATTGTGAGAAGCATGAATCAGCAGAAGCTAGACATAATAGAACAAGAAATGGAATGTATAAACTTTGCAATACTTGGGTTGAGTGAGTTATAGTGGGACAGGAATGGGACATTTTGAGTCAGATAATTATGCAGTGTTTTTATTCAGGAAATGAAAACCTGAGAAGAAATAGGGTGGCATTAATAGTTAGGGTAGATGTAGCAAAAGCAGTCAAAGGGTATGATAATGCAAAGTCTAAGTGAATCATACTAGTAAGACTTCAGGGAAAACCCGTCAATATAACCATAATCCAAGTTTATGCTCCAATTACAGAGACAGAAGAAGAGGAAATTAAAATATTCCTGTGCTGGAGTCCAGGAAAAAATTGATGGCACCCCAAAATGGAATTTCTTGTTAGTTATAGGTTGTTGGAATGCAAATGTAAGAAACAGTAGGATCAAAGATGGTAGGAAAATTTTAACCTAAGATAAACAAAGGAAGCAGGAGAGTGACTGACTGAATTGTGCAAGACCGTTTGTTTATCACAACCAAAAAGCAACCCAAGAGGTGACTGTATACGTGGACATCACCTGGTTGCCAGTATAGAAATGAAGTAGACTACATAATTGGAAGCAGAAGATAGAGAAGCTCCATTCTCTCTGCAAAAACAAGGCCAGAAGCAAATTGTGGTACAGACCATGGACTGTTGATTTCAAAAATGAGAGCAAAGCTAAAGAACAACACTAAACCAAGCATCGTGCCAAAATACAACCAGAAGAACTTCTCTGTAGAGTTAAAAATAATGTAAAAAATAGATTTGCCCTATTAAACTAAGTGGCCAGGAGCCAGAAGACCTCTGGACTGAAACGAGGCATATGCAAAAAGACGCTATCTGCAGCAAAAAAGAAAAAGGAGTCTCAATGCTGTTAAGGATAAATGAGAAGCAAAATAAAAGGTGACAGAAATAGAATCAGAGCCCAGAATACAACTGTTCAGTGACTAGGTGCATAGGGACAAAGAGAACTACTGTAATAATCAATGCAGAGAAATGGAAGATGATGACAAAAAAGGAAGAACAAGAGACCTCTTCCACAAAATCTGAGAAATCAAAGAGAAATTTAAACCAAGAGTGGGGATGCTCTACAACCAGCAAGGGAACACATTACATGTCCAAACAAATAAAAAGTTGATGGAAACAATACTTGTAAGAATATACAAAAGAGATGGAAGGTTGACAGGTTCATTCAAGGAAGCACCATATGAAGACAAACTGCCAATTTTAGAAACTGAAATGAAAGCTCCACTGAGAACACTTGGGAGAAATAAATCACCAGGAACAGATAGCATGCCAGTAGAGCTGCTTCAGGCTAGAGAGACAGAGTCTACTATAGTCCTGATTAAAATCTGTCAACAAATACGGAAAATGAAATAATGACCCACAGATTCAAAACGCTCAACATGCATCCCAATCTGCAAGAAAGGGGACACCAGGGATTACAATAACTGCAGTACCATTATGCTCAACATTCTACCTCGCAGACTTTTCCATAGAGGAAGCAAGAAATGCTAGATGTTCAGAGGAAGAAGCATTAGGAATCTTACTGCAAACATATGTTGTTTAATGGAAGATGCCAAAGATTATGGCAAAGCCTGATTGTGTAGAACACACACTTTGGATTGTTCATAAAGATATGGTTTTGCCACAACATTTGATTGCCCTGATTGCATAACCTGTATTCAAGATAAGAGCCTACTGTCAGGACAGTATACCGCAAAACAGAATTGTTTACAGTTCACAACGGGGTCAGGCAGGCTGCATTTTATCATCCTGTCTGTTTAACTTGTATTCTGAATGTATGATGTTTAAAGTAGGATTAGACTTGGAGGAAGGAGATATGAAAACTGTGAAAAGGAACATCAGCAATTTAAGATATGCAGATGACCCCATACTACTGGGAGGAAACAGCAAAGGCTTGTTACAATTACTGAAGAAAGTCAAGGCAGAAAGTACAAAGGCAGCTTTACAGTTGAACATTAAGAAAATAAAAATAGTGACCACACATGATTTACCTAACCTTAAAATATCTTAAAGTTACCTTAAGTAACTTTATTTTTTTAAATATATGTATTTTATGTGTGTATATAAAATTTATAGAACATAGACTAAACCTTAAGTAATTTTTAAGTGAATAATGAAGACACTGAAATAGTTCAAGATTTTCCATACCTTGGCTCAGTTTGTTAATCAGAATGAAGCCAAGAAATCAGTAGAAGACTAGTATTTGAGTTGTAGCTTTGAACGAACTAGACAAGATTCTGAAGTCTAAAGATATAAAATTGAATATCAAAGTTAAGATTGTCCATGCCATTATATTTCCAATTTCTATTTGTGGTTGTGAAAGATGGAGAGTGAGGAAAGCTGGTAAGAAGAAAATCAACTCTTTTGAAGTCTGATGCTGGAGAAGACTTCTACAAATAACTGTGGACTGGTAACAAGACAAATAAATGCAAATCAAGCCTGAATTCTCCCTAGAAGCGAAGATGACTAAACTGAGACTTTTATACTTTGGACATATCGTGACGAGAGAAGACTCATTAGAAAAGACAACAATGTTCGTTAAGTTAGAAGGCAATAGGAAAAGAGGAAGACAGCATTACAGATGGAAAGACTCAATCAAGGAAGCCATGGTCCTGAGTCTGCAAGATCTGAGCCAGGCAGTTGATGATAGCATGACGTGGAGGTTTCTCTTTCATAGGGTTGCTATATGTCAAAGTTGACAGCAGCTAGCAACAACAAAGTTCTTATAAATATCAAGCTGGAACAGAAGCAGTAGTCAGATGTAGTTTTGTAGTATAGTATAGAATGTAGTATATCCCAGTCTTGATGACACGGGTCATGTCTGCAGTAGACCCTATGGAATCCTGGAGTTTGCAGTTTAGGGAGGGGCTGGCCAGCCCCTCCTTAAACTGCAAACCCCAGGGTTCCATAGGATGTTGAAAGTGTTATAATAGCACTATAACAGTCTACTGCGGAAATGGCCATAGTTACCCACCTCTCCTTCAGTATAGTTGAATACTCTCTGTCAGGCCTTTATTTGTGGTCTTTATTTTAAATTAAATTGGATAAATATTAAGATGTTAGACCATATGCTTTGTTCACTAAGGTTTAAAGATATGGTTGACACTGAATTCCGAAATACGTATATGGTTTGATTTTTTTAAAAAGTCTTATCAGTGACAAATTACAAATTCTGTAGTACTTTATCTCAGTTAAATACCATAAACTTAATTCAAATTTTCACTTCCAGTTTATTATAATACCAGGACCTGTTCCCTTTTTGTGAGAATTCTTAAAATATTGACTGAGTTTAATTTATTGCTCTCATTGAATTTGATTGTGGCTTGAAACAGGCACTTGCTGGTAATATACAGGGTTTCTACAAACTGTACTTTATGTGGATCCCTGTCCTCATTGTAGCATTGTTCCTACATATGTGGTTCAACCCGATTAGGTTGCTGCAGAAAATTCAGAGTGCTAGAATTCATTTTATTTTCAATTAAAATCTGCAGCAGAAGCATTCTGTTGCTTTCTGAGATCAATTACAGATGGGAGTGGGCCAGTCAACTGAAACCCAGTCTTAATAAAATGGGTGTTTTATTGGTAGGTGGTTTGCCTTAAACTTAACAGAATCATAGAGTTGAATGGTATCCCAGGGGCCGTTTAGTCCAACCTACTTGCCAGTGCAACCATCTAAAGCTAAAGCATCTTCAAGAATTAACCATTCATCCTCTATCAAGCACCTCCAACAAGGTGTGGTGGTTTTCACCCTATTATGAGTGCGTTTTTCCTCCTGAAAGGGTCAGCTCACATTCTAGGAACATAGTTGTTGGATGCTAAGTAGCATCGGGGATACACAATTATTTTCACCAGCAAAGGTTCATACGTGGTAGCCATAGCTACTTCTGATAAGAGATATTCTTATCACTGTTATCCATGATCTGATAATCCACAGATTTAGATTACTGTAGTGCACTTCAGTATGTAAGTATCTGTGGATGCTTGGATGCTCTGATAAGGCTAGATTACATCACAGAGGCTCTGACTGGGACTAGCCAAAAAGAACATATTCCACTGGCTTTGAAACTGATCTTGGGATGGAGAATAAAGTTCACATTTTCATGAAATATTTTTCCTTAATTTCTCATTTTGATCAAACCCTGACATGTTTTCCTCTTCTAACTTGGTTATTAGTTACTTGTCGCTTCCCCTTAATGTAGAAAGGTATGTTTCTCTGGAGCTTAATGAATGTTGAGAGCAATAGGAAATGTGCTTATGGCTTTGAGGAAATATAGGTCTATACTCACAATCAGAACTGTGCATCAAGTCTCAAGAATTTTCTCATGGTTCAGAGCCCTTTGCTTTGGGATTGCCTCTCTGTAGCCTGTGCCTCCGTGCTGGACAATTTCCCGAAGGTGTCTCTGTTGGATATTAAGGACTACTATATTAGTGCCTGGGATAATTTTGATAGATTAATCACTTGTTAACTTTTGTATTGTGTGAATTTTAACTTTTTTAATCTGTTGTTAGCCACTTTCAGTTCCAAACTGGGAAAAGGGCAAGATAACTACTACCACAGCTATTACTATTATTACTACTGCTGCTCTTATTATAAGATTACACCCTCACAAAAGTGCTGAAAGAAGAGGGGCAGTACTGTGGGGCAGACCATGCCAGCAGATCATATAGAACTTTAAAAATCCAATATGCTGATATTTAAAGGTTTTAAATGAATAAAATGTAACAACAACAAAAAAAAAAACCCTCACTCCATACCCGTTAAGAACCACCAGTACCAACAGAGGCTGCATAAGGAGGAGAAAAATCAGATTTTTTAAAAAATTAACATAGCATGGTTTATTAAATAGCATTGCAAGGAACCATTCAGTACTTAATCCTGGCATAAGCAAGAACAATACCTCAGCAGCTGATTTAAAAACACACAGCATATGTATACAGTAATCCCTCCACATTCGCTAGGGTTCGGGTCACAGGACCCCTGTGAAAGTGAAAAAAATGTGAATAACTCTAGGCCCTCCCAAGCTGTATTTAACACACAAACAAGTATAATCAGTGTATTCAACCCACCGTGGATTCCTTTGAGGCATCAGGGTTTCTTCACAAGGCAGAAGTGGGTGGGGCTTACTGCCATCTCCACTGCTGTCCCACATCATTTTTAATAGGGACCTACAAGCCTTGTTTGCAGAGTCTCAGTCTCATGAAGCTTGCAGGCCCTATTGAAAATGGTGTAAAAAGGCAGCAGAGGTGACAGTAAATTCATGAATAATCAAATCCTCAAAAGTGAAACCCGCAAATGTGGAGGGCTGACTGTATGTATGGTATGTATGCAGCCGCATTGCCTACAAAATGACTGGAGCCCAAGCAAAAAAGGGAGAGAAACACTTCAGTGATATATGTAGGGAAATGAAAATAAGGAATGAGACATGTGGGAAGGCATGCAGGCAAGTGAGGCATGCTGTACAACCAGCCAAAAAAGCAAACCCAGAATCTTGTGCATCATGCAGAACCCTGAGCACTGAAAACTAGGCCTGTCACTCACTTTAAAAAGTTGTCATTGATTAATAATTTTACAATTCAAATCTGCATATGAAAGAATACTGGTGATGAAAAAAGCATATTCCCTTTGTGTTCAGATGATAAGTATGTCATAGTAAACAACATTGTTGAAGAGGCATTCCCTGCTGTGCAAGACAGGAGAAATGGAACCTACCAATTGCATTTTTTGTAAATATTTGCATTAAAATACCTTATTTTTAAAAAAATTTTTTTAAAAAAAACCTGTTAATATAATCAGTTCAACTGAACGTTGCAGCCCTATTGCAGATTTCTTTCCAGCAGAAATCTTCAGGACACAGTTGTGTCTGAATAATATTCTCTTAGTTCTTACCATATGTTTTTTGTATCTTACAGCATGACTGATCAAGAACATTTCAGTTTTATGAAAATCATATTGTAGAACTGCTTTTATCATGCTGATACATATGTCTTTAGACCTCATGATTTTTAAAAGAAACATAGTTATATGGCAATTTCTTCCTCTTGACTGTGCCAACAATAAAATTCATAATATAAGAATAATTAACCTACATTTTAGATAAAAGAGTGATGTTCAGGTAGATTAGCATTCACTGGAAAGAGTGTCCCTGTAAGTATCTACTCTTTCCATTTAGAGAGCTGGAAGATGCACTGAAAGTTGAAATGTGGGACACAGAATCTCAGTCCCTTTGTGCAGTGCTGCAGAATGCCTCATGGGAGTGACTTGAATCTCAGTAACACTCTTAGATGGCAACAGGGTTATCTTAGGACCAGCAAAAAGTGTCCTTAAAAGGGTGGAGTTTTCTGAATTTATCTCAAGTATTCTTTCCCCTGGTTCTGTATGCAAAGGTTTTAAAGTTAATAGAAGAGGATTATTTTCTTATCCCCAGATTGTACTTTTTACTGCAGGAGTACACATAATCAACTTCCCTCTGCCTGAGTGTTATCTGGTTGACAGAAAGGGAGAATTGTTTCCTAGCATATCTGCTCTCCTTGTAGCTTACCACTGTGCTGTGGGCATAGACCATAACGGCTTACTTATCTCCTCAGCAAAGCTAGTGGATGGACATTTCATATCACCACATTCCAAGTTTATGGAGTAGGAGTTACTTGGGATAAAAGCACCTATTGGTGAAAAGTGGTTGAGCAGAAAAGGCAAAAGGAGAGTTGATGTTGTTTGCCTTCAAGTTGTTTCTGACTTATAGCAACCATAAGGTGAGCCTATCATAGAGCTTCTCATCAAGAATTTATTGGAGTGGGCTTGCCATTGCCTTCCTCTGAGGGTGAGTGTGACTTGCCCAAAGCCATCCAGTAGATTTCCATGGCCAAGCAGAAATTTGAACCCTGGTCTCCCAGAGTCCTACTCCAACATTCAAACCGCTGAACCATGCTGACTCTCTAGAGGAAAGTACATATGTTGCAAAGGCAAGAGGAGAGTACAGATGTTACAGATTACCTTCTAAATCAGTGCTACTCAGTGATAGTCCCTGAACCGGTGCAAGCTCCTGAGTTGTTAGCTGCTGGTCACTAGAGAGTTTCGAGGAAAGAAACAGTTGTAGCCACTGGCCATAAATATCATACTGCTTCCTGGCATATTAGAAATAAAATTGCCAGTCCCCTATGTCAGGTAGCTTGAGAACACTCTTCTGAGTAACAGCTACCCTCTGCATTTCGGAATACATTGAGAAAAAGATCCAGTTTTCTTTCGGTGGCTGCTACAAATAGAGAGGGACTTGATCATACTTGTTTTTCTGGAGGATAAGCATGTCCATGAACGTTTAGTTGTTATTTCGGGTTTTTTTTTTAAGTTTTAGATAATGGATGAACCCTAAAATGCTAAGAACTTCACCTGTTTTGCTTTTTTTCTCCTGCCATTTTCCCTGCCCAGATTACTACAGGCTACAACTTAGAAGATGACCGTTGTGAGTGTGTAGCACTTCAAGATTTTAAGACTGGTGAACAGGTAATTTTTTTTAAAAAAGGCAATATCTTTATTGATAATTTTCAGAAACACTAAAATTCTACAAATATATAAAAAGAGTAGAAAGGGAAAAAACAAAAAAGGGGAGGCTAAAGCATGAAAGTTAGAAATTAAAGAATAAAGAAAAAGGTGAGATCTATTCTTCCTTTAAATGGTTTGTTGTCAGATTGTTTCAGACCTCTCAAAGACAATATCTGGCAGTGTTCTTTTTCCCCTCCCCTATTTCCTTTTGTTCCAAAAACAAAAACCTTTCTTTTCATAGTTTAACATATCTGTCATTGATATATCAGTATTACATCGTATTAGACATTACATTTATGCAATAAATGATGTTGCATTTTCTTATCTTCATACTAAAAGCTACTTACTGACTTCATTATATAGAATTAGTTTCATTACTTAAAATTGTAAATGCTGTACATATTACATAACACCACTAAATCCAAATATTTCTGACATTTCTTATTATAAAATCCTTATCACTATTGTTACCAGATCAGTTTTGTCTTACATTTGTAACCATTTCCTAACCTAGTTTCAATCCCCTTTTTCCTCCTATTTAATTTTAAAATTGGCTCTCTCCTTTCTTTTCATCTATCCACTATGAACTTCCCCCCAATCTTCTCAGATTCCTTTCCTTACCCTTTGTTAATATTTCCAATTCCTTCGCACTTGCTCTTCTAAAATATTTGTCTTGAGAAAACGGTTTTATTTTTCATCTTTCTCTCACTTTCCTTGTTCTTGTAGGTCAATTCTTTCATTAAATCAATTTGATTTCATTTGATGCTCAGGGTATCCCCTGCCCTACTTGGGCTATAATCCCCATTTCACAAACCAGAACTTCTTGGTCCTTCATTGCCTATATCAGTGACTAATCCCTCCCTCACCTCAGCTTGAATTTGTTTCTCCATGTTTCTCCATCTCCATATTAGCCCCACATTTCTCCCCTCTTGCCTTATGTCTCCCCAAAATTCTGTCTTGATCTTGTTCCTCAGGTTTCTGTCAGAGCTTCTTGTGATCTCCTCTTCAAGTTTGTGAGTCCTTCTTTTCTCAGAAAATACAGTTGCTTTAGCATCTGTTTTAGAAAGTCCTGGGAAGATTCTCTTTTTCATTCAGTCTTGCAGTTACAGAACTATTCTCTTAACTGCTTATGGCCAGCAAGTCAGTCTTATCAATTTCAAAGAGATAACACCTGCACTTTCTCACGCTGTAGCTTCTCCTTGCTAAAGTCAAATTCAGTCATGTAAGATGAAATTCAGTCTATCCACAAAAATATATGTACTTAAATTCTCAGTTCTCTTTTACACATCAGCCCCCAATCTTCTTATTGATTCTTGATCTTGTGGGGTAAACACACTTACTTGATTCTTGGGTGCAGAAAGAATTCTTCACTTTTGTAACACCAAAGTTTTGCTTAAGTTTTTTTTTTGGGGGGCGGGGAGCTGTCAAATCCTTAGATCAAAACAGGTGCATTTCACAGCAAGGACAAAAGATATAACTCTGTCAGCCCTTCTCATTCATTATGTGTTTACTTACAAGTAAATGCAAGTTAGGAATTCTGGACAATTGTGAGTGATCCCCCACTCCTCCTTTAATCCACGGAGTGTTTTTCCAGCCAAAGAGCCCCCTGACTGGCACTTTTACCGTGAAAGTTCTCCTTGCTGCAGAGCTGCTTTGAGCAGCATCTGGCCACTGTCCTGCTGAAAGTAGAGTCATGATCAGCTAATCTTGAAAATCTTTGTGTGTGGTATAGTGCTTCACATTGTATGTGTCGAAGTTCCCTTCCTATAGCTGCATTAAATACAGTTTAATACAATTGATTGGCTATTTAATATAAATCGTTTGAATTTTGCTCCAGGCTCACTTGCACATGGTCCCGGGAGACCTTCCTTTATTTTATAAGGGGAACAGCAACAGAAACTGTATTTTTCACTACAAAGGAGGAGTAATAATGTGTCTCCATCGAAAGCAGCCCTACATTTTTGCCATAAGAAATTCAACCATTTAATGCTATGAATGACATCAGATTGGTAAAAAAAGTACATATATCAAACTTGAGATTTCTTAAAAGATACAACCTAAATGTCATAGTTGAGCAACCATTGTTTGTTCAGCTTCTTGCTATTTGACATTACTTAGTTCTCATTCAGCTGCATACTGACTTTTACCACTTTCCTGTCTAGAAAATAAATGCCACTAACCAATTCAACTGTCAGAGTCCATTCTCCAAGGCACATATAGCTTCTTTTAATAGTCATCAGTATCTGCCTTCAGCATTCAGCTCTAATATCTCTAAGTCACGTGTTGTCCAGTATTACTTCTTGACCATTACTTTCTGGTCATGTTGGCTATAATGAAAATGGTTGTTTCTTGGTGCCCCACTTATCTCAAGAGCTTGAAGCAGGCACTTCAGACAAGTTTAAAGTAGATCATTTCCCATATAATGCTAAAATACTGTTTAATATTATATGGATAAACCAAAAGAAAGCAATGCACTTACACATTTTTCTCTCCGTAGTCTTCTGAAAGCAAAATGGCAACCAGAAGTAATGTAGCATCATTTCCCCTTGCCATTTTGAGACAGACTGCAGAGGAAAACACATGATTTTGGGGGAAGTATTTAGTTCTGAGGTGCTTGTAGGGATCAGGTGGACATTTTTGCATGTTTTCATCCATTTAGGGGGCTTTTTGCACTGTTTGGGGGCAAAAAAGAGCTCAAAATTTGGGCTAATGTTATTAAAATGGGGTGTTAGAGGGCTTTGGGGAACTGGTTCTAAACTGGTCTAAAATGTGGTTTGGTGTTACAGGCAAATCATTTCAGTTCCTCAAAATGGCAACTTTTAACTTGATACCTAACTGAAGGAAAAGTTAAAAGAAACCTAGCCACCTTCCTTAAAAGTCCAGAGAAGTTCCCATTAGCCACTGGTTTCTCAGAAACTCAGCCTAGTAACTGATGAATGGATTGCTGATAAAGGAAAAGTATACAAGTTTTCTTTCTCTTATGGGTGTGGAAGTTTGGAAGGGTTGGTAATGACCTCCTGTGAATAGGTGTTTTATTCCTTTCTCCATTGGGTTGGCTCCCTTAAGCTCACTTTATAATGTACTTTGCCCTCCCAGCTTTGAGGCAGAGGTGTGCTAGCTTCAAGGTCCTCCTTTTAAATACTCAAGAAGAGGGAAACATACTCAATCTAAAAAGAACAGGGTTCCTCTCTTTACTGTCAGATGCAAATTTTTGTTTCTAGCTTCTGGGATACCTTACCAGATTTCAGTTTGTCTGAGAACATTTGCATGCCTGTCCTGCAAATGATCTTTGTTTTTTCCATTCAAAAAACCTTTGTCCTTTCTCATTTGTGCCTGTTCTCCCTTTCCTCACATTTATCAGATCTTGGTTTGTCTTTTATCTAGCCATGGATGAACATTTGCATATAATTGGCAGTATGTTTTATTGAACACAGATCACTCCATATTCTCAGTGTTTTGTTGAACACACATCACTCTGTATGCATATGCACATGCACACTCTCCTGCTGAGAGACCATAGGATGCCTCCCTTGATTAATAAACGTAGATGTTATTGATATTTATGCACCTCAGTTTTCAAGACTGACGTGCCTCTTTTTGCTGAGTGGTTACACTTCACTGATGTTAGATATGCATAAGGAAAATCTGAATGAGGACTAGCATATTGAGATCTCCAATATCCATAGCAATATTCGTTTACTTCAGGGAAATGGGTTGTCATCTCAGAACTGATCACGACAGGCATTTTACTATCTTGATCAAACCATTTGTAGGAATGTTCTGCTCAGTTTGTAGAACTGAGGTGTTGGAATAAGCTACACTTGTGTGTGAGTTTAGTTAGCTCTTGAATTCTGAAGCCATGTGCTGTTCTAGAGGTAGCCAACACAAGATTGTTAGGCACAGGAGAAATAGAGGTCTATATGTACAAGTTCAGAACACAAATGTATAGAGGCTCTGGTCCAAGAGCAAGAGCAATTTCTTGGGGCTTGAGTATTATTTAAATGTAGTATTTTCACCAGCATTGTGTTCCACAACACTATTGTATTGGGGGGGGGGCTTGGTTGGTTTGCCTGACATGCAATTTATCTTTCGAAGAGTTGATCCTAAGCTATTTTTCTGTCCCTTCACTTCTCTTTTCATCCTCCTAGATTTACATTTTTTATGGCACTCGGTCAAATGCTGAATTTGTGATCCACAGTGGGTTTTTCTTTGATAATAATTCACATGACAGAGTGAAAATAAAGCTTGGAGTGAGTAAAAGTGACAGGCTGTATGCTATGAAGGCAGAGGTCTTAGCTCGCGCTGGCATCCCAACGTAAGTCAAACTAAAAGAGACTGTTTTTGTCTTAAAATATTTCAAGCTCTTAAGGTCCAGTAGAGCATTATAACAAAGCTGTTGTTGTTCAGTAATATAGGTAGAATCTCATATCTCTCTCTTATATATTTGTTACAGATTGATCTTATGCAGCTTGTTTATTTCATATAAAAACATGTTTAGTAATGTCCTTAGAATCACTTAATTATCTGTTAAGGGACAGGAGTGGGCCAGTTTGCTATTTTTACTCTCTACTTCTCCTCATTATAAAAGTGCTGTCGTGGTCGATTTGTGACCTGTAGAGATTCCAACATCCTTCATTTTTGAACTATAAATTCAAATACATTGTGTGAGTTTTGAACCATAATCCTTTTAATTTAAGCTATTGTATGATGTGCAGTCACTGTTTTTGGTTGGAGGGGCAGCCATTTAACAAGATTGAATAGGATTTCTTTTAATGAATTTTTCGATAATTACTGACGGTCAGTATGTCAGAAGAGCACTGCTCACAGTTTGAAGCTTGGAAATGAGATTTGTATAAGTCTTACAAGGTGACAACTGAAGGCATGCACAAATTTTATTACATAGTTATATAAAGTAATAATAATATTTGACCAGGCTATTATAGAGGAGAAATTGCTTCACTGTTATGTGGGAGAGATTGGAACAGCCTCAGTTTAATGCTCAGAAATGGGGTTGACCCTTATATCCCTGCCACAAGAATAACAGTGTATCATAAATTAAAGGTTTTCATTTTAGATAATAATGCTACCATAGACAGAGTTCTCATACCTTATATTTCTTAGGTCCAGTGTTTTTGCATTGCACTCAACAGAGCCTCCAATCTCTGCCCAGCTTCTTGCTTTCCTCAGAGTGTTTTGTATGACTGAAGGTAATATATCTATCTATCTGTCTGTCTTACAGAGGTTTATGTCTTATTTGTTTCTTTAGAGAGATGCACATAGTCGAAATCATGAATGGGATTCATTGGATAGGTTCATCTATAGCAGTGCTGGGAACTTAGTGATAATGGAATGGTATCATTCTGCAGTCTCTGAATTGCCAGTCCACATTGGGGTTCCAGGAAACAGCTGTAGCCAGTGAGCATGAATATGGTACCAGTCCCTGGCACATTGGAAACAAAGTAATTGCCAGTCCCCCACATGAGGAGCCTGAGAAGCACTGATCGAGAGAACAAATCTGAAAAAAAAAAGGAAGGACTAACCTTGACCAAAAAAGTTCTAGGCTGACAGACCACAGAGAATACTCTGCTAAACAGTGGCAACACACTGAAAACTAGACTGCCTTTCTGTTTGCAAAAGTTTTTCTTCCTGATTGCAGTGCTTCTCAGGCTGAGAACAAGCCGACTTCCCCCCCCCCCGTATGCCAGAGAATGGTACCATAGTAGTACCCTTTAGAAAGCTACAGTTTTTCTTTCCGTCCTCAAAACTCTCCAGGGACTGTCAGCCAGTGGCTCACAGACCAGCACTGGCCCATGAGCTACCATTTTTAAGTAGCTCTGTTTTTAGCCCTCTTTCTCACACTCAAAGATTTGGAGATAGTGTGTTGAGAAGGATGGTAAATCGTAAAGAAAAGTGGATGAGCTGTTCACCTCTCTGCCAGTAGTTAAGACCTTCTAAAGTTGCTGTCCTCTGAAGGTTAAGCTGTTAGTAAAATTCATTGAACTTGATGAGACCTAAATAAGAATAAGGAGAGGATAATGCTTTCCTTTTTGTTGGCAAAATAAGTGATTGTACTAGAAACACCAAATGGTAGAATTCAGTGGTGGATGTCAGCTTGCAGAATGGGTGATTCTCTTCTCTTTCCACAGCAGCTCCCCTTACTCCTGTACAACCCCAAAGCTATCTGGGAGGGCAAGGAAACACTTTTTTTTTTGCATGGTATGGAGGGGAGGGAAAGAACATTCTATTGAAATGTCCAGTATGGTGTTGCATTTAACCCAAAGTGTATGCCAGTATGGGGGTGCCGTGCAAGTTCTCTGTATGAATTATTTCTCCTCCTCGTAGATGAACTGAAAGAGCATTTGATAGGAGAGCATGCAATTGACAGAATCTTCACTCTTGGCAATTCGGAATTTCCAGTGAGCTGGGACAATGAGGTGAAACTATGGACATTTCTTGAGGCCAGAGCATCTCTTCTGTTGAAAACCTACAAGACTACTATTTCAGTAAGATTTCTGAAAAGCATGCTTTTTCACATACTCATAAACCTCACAGTTTGCCTGGTTTAATCTCCTAGGTAGTAGTAGAGACTTTATACGTTTAAAGTATATATTCCTGTGGGACATTTTGTCCTTTGAAGGCACAGTTGTCTTTCTTATATGCCTGAGAGATGCTTGAAGATGTATTTGGCTGCAGTGCTTAAAGCTCTGATTTGAAAAGTGAGCCTCACTTTGTTATGGGCTATGATTTAAAAGATTATATCCTTGGCTTCTGAGTTTAGAAGATTACATCCTGGGCTTCTGAGTTTTTCCGATGATGGCAATGACGATGATGATGACAATTTTATTCAGTTATATCCTGGCTTTCTCCTGATAATGGGACTCAAGGCAGCTTAGCAACATATTTAAAGCACTACAAGTTAAAACAATACAAAAGCTTTAATAAAAGTGTGAATAAGATTTGAAAAGCAAACAATTTATGAAGTTGAAGCATTAAATAGTAAAATATTAAAATGCATTATAAGTCTTTGTACAAACCTTAAAAACACTTCCACACATCAAAAGCCCAACCCTAATCAGTTTGTAAAATCCTAATGGCACAAGAATGTTTTGACCTACTGATGGAAGGAGAGCAGGGATGGAGCCATCCTGGCCTCTAGGGAGTGAGTTCCAAAGTCTGGGAGGAGCCAGCAAGAAGTCTCTTGCCTTTGTTCCCACCAAATGAGCCTGAGGAAATGATGGGACAGAGAGAAGAGCCTCTCCAAATGATCTTAGAACAGTAAGGGACTCATAAGCTTTGAGCCTTTACAAGCTGCTTTTGAAATTGGGAGCTGTAAAACGCAATTTCTTACTACCTTTGTATGTAACTGGGAATTTCTTAAAACTTAGTTTTGCTTTATAACTTCTTTTTAAATATGATGGGTCTTAGAAACTTTTCCAAGAGTCTGAAAAATTCTTGCATGCTCTTTAAATTGATTCTTTAAATTTCAAACCGCCTCTTTATTAAAGCTTTTTTTAGTGTATCAGTTCTGAGATAGAATCATATTAAATTCCTTGCCAGTTTTCTCTTACTGCTTCTTATGCCTAGAGCACCTATGTGATGCTGTCTTCCCTTTTGCATATTCCATCTCTACAATCCACTTCTTCAGTGAAGCCCTTACCTCAGCCCCCATATTCCCAGCTGCCAACAAATCTAAAATTACACATAAGGGCATTTGTTCATATGTGTCCCTGTTGGATTTTTTATTTCCCAGTCTTCAAGTTCTGGACTGTAAGCACCTTGAGGCAGGAACATGTCTTTTCCTATACATGTAAACCACCAAATATATTGATAGCATTGTAACGATTACCAGTTATACAAATACTGCTTTTTGATTAAAAGCCAATGTCATGTGTAAATTCGGGCAAATACATTTTGTGCTCCCTCCTCTTTCTTTCTTAGGAGGACAAAGCCTTTTTGGAAACTCAAGACCTTGCCTGTAATGCGACAATGGCTATTAAACTGCGTTTAGGTGAAAAGGAAATTTTGGAGAAAGCAGTAAAGAGTGCAGCTGCCAACCGAGAATATTACAGCAAACAAATGGCAGAAGGAGCTCTTCTCCCCAAATATGAAGAGAGTAATATTGCCTTGCTAGAGAACACTGTGGCAGACTCAAGACTCCCAATTGTCTTGAGAAATTTGGAAGAAGAGGTGGAGGAACCAGAGGACTTAAAGATTGAAGAAGCCATTGGTGCAGAAGTTGCAGCAAATGGATTTATGAATGGTGACAATTCTTTGCTTAATGGGACCAAATCTAAAAATGAAAACTTAAACCAAGAAGAAAGCAACAGAGAGACTGAAGATGCCAAAGAATCTTCTTCAGACAGTACTGATGATGTTAAAGAATAGCTCTAAAATAGTTTTGACTTTATTGTGAAATTGAAAATTAGCAGGTGTTCTTTTACTCTTCTTCTTTAAACAGTGATTTACATTGGTGTGTTTTCCTAACATTTCTTTCTGCAAAAGAAAATATGTTTTTTGCTGCTTTATAATTAAAAAAAAGATTTTTAAGTTATTTAAAAGATTTAGCACTCCTTTTTTATTAAGATTGCCACCTTGCTTTTGAAGGACAGAGTAGGGCAGGAAAATTGACCCAAGTTACTTTTGGAGTATTGTGGAGTGCTTGGCTATAAAAATATCTTTACTTCCTAGGGAAGAGTTTAATGTGCTGTCTTTCTGTTACTGTTCCATTTGCTTTGACTGCTAAAATGCAAGGCTTATTTCTTGCATCCTACCTAAGAAGGTGTAAGACTGATATAGTTGATATAATGAGAAAACAGAACAGTACAAAGAGTGGATAGAAGGACTGAAAAGTTGTGGGAGACTGAGCCTATATAGAGCCAGTTACACTGTTCCTTAAAAAGGTAAGGTGGCAACCTTATTTTCATTAGGTTTCTGATGTTGATAAGAATGCAAACTATATTCCAAATACAGTGGTTTCTAATTTGGTTTATTTTGTGGTTTAGTTTACTGTACAAGAAACTTTATTTCCCACTCCCTTTTCCTTGAAATCAAAGTGCACAACTACGGTACATGTTTCATTTTTTTTAAAAGAGGCTTTACCTTTTTTTTTTAATTTTGAAATGGCACTGTTTTATTTGGAGAAGAGGTTGAGAGCAGATCAGCCAGCGTACAGCTTTAAACTGTGTTGTTCAAAGTAAGGTTGCACCCAGCTTTTTCAGACTTTCACAAATAGCTAGAGATTTTCAAAGCTACACTTTTGACTAAGAGAATTATTAAAAGAAGACTTTATTAAATTGTGTCTGGTACTTTTCATTAATGTTGCATAGCTATAAACACTAAATTTGTAAACTAATTTTAAATTTCAGATTGTGCCTTGAGCAAAGTGGGATAGTAGTGGTAAGCAGCTGTATGTTTAGTGTCATGGAAGTGTCAAGTTTTTCATCCTTTAAACTAGAAGGATGCTTGCTTAAAAGAAAAAAAACCCCAGCAAATTATAAAATTCCAGATAGTTATGCTTTTCCTCACAGAGCAATCTCTGCAACCTAAAGAGCAAGGGAGCTGTGTAGTTCTGAGCTTATATGCCCAAGCTCAGGGAAGCTTTCCAACTCAAATGAATTAACCTTAGGCAGACACCTTTGTACATCCCCTATGAGCCCTTCTTCTCAGGTTGTGTAATGGCAGGTAGAACTGGAGCAGCCTAGTTAGCAGCAGGAAGGGTTTATAGAATCTATAAAGAGATTTACATCAAATAAGTTCTTGAAAGTGTGTTGCAGAAGTCTCTGGAGTCAAAAGATCTCTGATAAAGATGTGGAATGGAGCTTCAGTATTTTGCTTGGTTCTGTGTCCCTCCCTAGGATTAGCAGAAGAAAAGTAAGAAAATACACACAGATTTCTGAGTTAGCATGAATCATCTGGCAAAAACCTTTTTCTGTAAAATTTGCACATGCTGATTTATTGCAAAGTAGCCATTAACATTGGTTTCTTTGTTTTTAAAAAATTAGTCTTATCTTTAAAATTCTTCACAGCCATTGCAGGTTGGTATTTCTTTGTATACATATTTTATCTTAAACATACAAATATAAAAAATCAGTACACAAAAACAAAGTGTAATCAACCAGTAATTTAACTGCAAGTGGCAATAGATTGCTTCATGTTCCAAAAAGGGGCCTAAGAGTTAAGAGCTTGAGGAAGTTCTTTTTTTTTTTTTTTTTTGCAAGTGTCTTGGGAAGACTGTTCCGTAATATATGGGGCTACCACAAAGTGAGCCCTGTCCCAAAACCCACAATATCTGAACTTAGAAAACGATGACAGTAGCAGTCAGCTTATGGCAGTACAAGGTAACACATATAGGACGAGGTACTATTCCCTCTGAATTTTGTGCTTATAAATAATGAAGGTACCCTTTCTGTGGGACTACCCAAAGATTGTGTCACTGAGCAATTGTTTCTTCAGCATGTAGAGATCTGTTATCAGCAGATAGAGCAGAGAATGTTGTACTGTAATTACAATGTCTGATGACTTTCAGGGGCAGCTCCACATGGGGCACATTACAGTAATCCATTTGTTAAATTGCCAGAGCATGGGCAATAGTGTGTAAAGAAGGGTCGCAGCTGGCACATCATATGGCTAAAGATTTTTCCTAATCACAGCCACCACCTAAACATTCAGGAATGTAGCTGCCTACTGATCATACTCTGTCCAGGATCACACAGATCACCAGCTATCATTATTTCTGCCTTGTTTGGATTTGATTGCAGTCTGTTCAAGGGACGGGTGGCAGTGGTGGCACTAAAAACCTGTTGGGTTTTTCTTTCAGTTCTTGCTTCAACCTGGAAGAGTATCCAGACAGTGGTTCAAAGAACACATACCACTTCCAGGCCTTGAAAACAGGATTGGGCATTGTCACACTGTTTATACTGCATTCCAAAATTATGGATGGTCTCTCTGCATCAGCTATACAGTATAGGAAAGGAACAAAATATAACTTCATGGTGTCTCCACCTACCCCAGTTACATCTCTGAATACAGAGTAACTAGTACTCTGTAGATACGTCTTGTCACTCAGGAACAGAACTATTTATGCATTTAGTTAATAAAATATTTATATCCCACCCTATATCATGAGCTGTCAGACCAGTGTATAGATAAAATCAATTTCAAAAGTGTAAATTACTGTACATAGTCCTCCAGTCCCTTAAGGTTGTCTTTTTAGTATGTAAATGGAGAAGAGGTCTAGAGGAATCAACAGGATCACCTCTCATCCACCTCCAGAAGCAGTGCTTAACAAAACAGTTTCTGTCCCAGACTGTGGGTGCATGTAGTTACTCTTTCTAAAGAACCTCTGGAACTGACTCGTGACCAAACATTCAGAGTGTCAAGAAAAAAAAGAGTAGCATATGATCCCTTGGTTTAAAGTAGAAACACCTTTTTGGTTGAATCACACCAAGTACTGGCAGTGTCAGCTGAAATTCACCCGAACATTGAGGAAACAAACATCTGGCTCAGGCCAGACCTAGATATAAGCATTCCACTTGAGGAATTAAAAAGTCCCAGAGATCATCAACAAAGCTATTACGTGGTGTGAAGAAAGCTATTAGAGATGAAAAGGCATAAAGCAAATCAAGGAAAAAATCAGGGTGAAAAAAAAAGATTTTAAGAAGTATATCACTAATAGTATCAATTGTTACTAATGGTTTCAAGATCAGCAATAGAAAATTCTTTAAATGCATCAGGAATAGGAACACCAGTCAAGAAAATAGTTGGACAATAGAATGAAAATTAATTTATAGGCATTCTGGAGGAGGAAGAGATAGTGCACAAGTTGAATGAATTCTTTTCACCTGCCTTCACTGCTGAAGAGCCAGTAAGAGAGAACAGCTGAGGTAAAGAGGCACCAACAAAACAAGAAGTCTGAGACTTTGTTGATAAATTACTGGATTCACATGGTATATACTCAAGAATTATTAAAGAACTCAAAACTGTTAATTGCTGGTGTTTTAACTAAAATATACAGTCCTCCTTCTACATTCACAGGTTTGACCTTTGCAAATTTGATTATCATGAGGCATGTACTTCACCCCCACCCCATTCTCTTGCATTCCTCACCCCAGGCTTGCCAGGCTTGTGTTTAAAATCAGTGTTTTTTCTTTTTGGGAGAGCAAAGCCCCACTGCTAGAAACATACCCCCTCTCCCATGTGGCTGCACTTTCTGCTGTGAAATGGCTGCTGATTGGTCAGGTGCTCTCTTTGCTCCTACCCCTCCCTTTCCAAGATGGCTGCCAGAAGTATCTATAAGGGAAGAATTGTGCTTTTTCTTTTTGAGTGGAAAGTATTGGTATGTCCTTTACTGTGTCTTTTTTCCCCCCTGTCCCCCGCAATGCTGGGACCAGAAGCAAAGGAATGAGAGAGGGGAGCTCTGGAGGGGAATCAAGGTGGGAGTTATTCACAATTTTTCCACTTTTATGAGGGTTTAGTGCCCTCTAACCCTTTATCCAATTAAGGATAAAACTGAACTAAGAAGAAAAGCAAGTCCTTCTGAAAAACAATATAGTTTCAGCAGAGGTTACTCTTGTATCACTAAGTTCTTTGGAAGTGGCAGTTAATATGTGTATAATTTTGTGCATATATGATGTTGCTAATTGCCATCAAGTTGACTTCAGTTTATGGTGACCCCATGAATGAGAGATCTCCAAGTCACCCTATCATCAACAACCCTGCTCAGGTCCTGCAGCCTCAGGGCCATGGCTTCTTTGATTGAATCTATCCAGCTATAAGCCAGTTTTCCTCTTTTCATTCTGCTCTCTACCTTACCAAGTATTGTTTTTTCCAACAAGTCTTGTTTTCTCATGACAAGTCCAAACTAATACAGTCTCTGTTTAGTCATGTTGGCTTCTGGAGAGAGAGTTCAAGGTTGATTTGTCCTAGGAGCCATTTATTTGTCTTTTTACCAGTCCAGGGTATCCTTAGAACTCTTCTCCACCACCACGTTTCAGAAGAGTTGATTTTCTTCCTATCAGTTTTGTTCACTCTCAGCTTTCACAACCATAAATAGAAATCAGAAATACAACAGCCTGGACAACTTTGGTATTCAGTTATGTATCCTGACACTTCAGGATCTAGCCTGGTTCCTTCACAGCTGCCCTTCCAAGTCCTAGTCTTCTTCACATTTCTTGACTGCAGTCTCCATTCTGATTAATGGCTGAGCCGAGGTATGGAAAATCGAACTATTTCAATGTCTTCATCATCTACTCGAAAGTTATGGAAATCATCTGCGATTGTTATTTTTATTTTCTTAAGATTCTACAGTAAACCTGCATTTGCACTTTCTCTGTTGACTTTCTTCTGTAGTCATTCCAAGTCTTTGCTGTTTTCTGCTAGTATAGAATCATAGAATCATAGAAATTCAGAGTTGGAAGAGACCACACAGGCCATCCAGTCCAACCCCCTGCCATGCAGGAACACCCTCAAATCAATCCCGACAGATGACCATCAAGCCTCTGCTTAAAAACCTCCAAGGAAGGAGACTCCACTACACTCCGAGGCAGCAGATTCCACTGCCGGACAGCCCTGACTGTCACGAAGTTCTTCCTGAGGTTCAGGTGGAATCTCCTTTCCTGCAGCTTGAATCCATTGCTCCTTGTCCTGGTCTCTGGAGCAGCAGAAAACAAGTCCCCTCCTTCCTCTACGTGGCATCCCTTCAAATATTTAAACATGGCTATCATGTCCCCTCTTAACCTCCTCTTCTGCAGACTAAACATACCCAGCTCTCTAAGTCTATCCTCATAGGGCATGTCTTGCAGGCCTCTCACCATTTTGGTCGCCCTCCTCTGGACTTGCTCCAGCTTGTCAATATGCTTCTTGAATTGGGGTGCCCAGAACTGGACACAGTATTCAAGATGGGGTCTAACCAGAGCAGAGTAGAGTGGTACCAGTACCTCCCTCAACCTAGACACCATACTCCTATTGATGCAGCCGAGAATTGCATTGGCTTTCTTGGCTGCCGCATCACACTGCTGACTCATGTTCAGCTTGTGGTCTATGAAGACTCCTAGATCCCTTTCACACGTACTGCTATCCAGCCACGTGTCCCCCATCCTATATTTGTGGATTCCATTATTTCTGCCTAAGTGTAGGACCTTACATTTCTCTCTGTTGTAGTAGCATGGTCTCATCTGCATATCTTAAATTTTTGATGTTCTTTCCTTCAATTTTCCTACCTCATTCTCCCAAGTTTAATCCTGCATTATGCATTATACAAGTTACATAGGTAGAGTGATAAATGCAGTCTTGCCTGACTCCCTTGCCAGTTGGAAACCACTCTTTCTCCATATTCTGCCCTGATGATATCCTTTTGTCCTGAGTATAAGTTATGCATTAGGACAATAAAATGTTATGGCATACCCATTTCTTTAAGAACTAGATAGTTTTGCATGATCTAGACAATCCAGGGCTTTGCTGTAATCTATGAAGCACATACCAATTTTCTTCTAAAATTCTTTGGTGCACTCCATTATCCAAGATATATTTGCAATATGATCCCTAGTGCCACTGTCTTTTCTGAGCCCAGCTTGGACATCTGGCATCTCTCACTCCATATATGGTTAGTCTTTGTTGTAGAATTTTGAGCATTGCCTTGTTTGCATGGGAAATTTATGCAATGGTCCTGTGGTTACTTCAACCTCTGGTGACCCCTTTCTTGAGAATTGAAATGTATATTAAGTGTTGCCAATCCATGGGCCATGGTAGATTCTGGCTCTGTAACTTGAAGCAGCCCTATTGGAATACTACCTGTTCCTGGTAATTTATTTCTCTCCAGTGCTCTGAGTGTAGCTTCCACTTAACTTTCTGAAAGTGTAATTTCATCTTCAGATGGTGCTTCCTTCAATGTATCTTTCATCTCTTTTATATCATTCTTCAGTATATTGTTTCCATTGTCTTGAGTTTCTACTTGGTCATGTAATGTGTTCCCTTGCTGGTTGTAGAGCATCCCCACTCTTGATTTAAATTTCCATTTAATTTCTTGGATCTTGTGGAAGAGATCTCTTGCTTTCCTTTTTGGGGGGGCTCATCTCCTATTTCTCTGCATTGATGATTATAATAGTTCTCCTTGTCCCTATGCACAAGTTGTTGAACAGTTGCATTCAAGGTTCTAACTCTGTTTTTGTTTACTGTCTGCATGAACTGTTTGACTTCACTGTTATCCACTGAGACTTCTCTTTCTTTTTTGGCTGCAGATAGTGTCTTTTGCATTCCTCCCTGACAGTGTGCCTGGCTTCAGTGTGGAGTTCTTCTGGTTCCCAGTCAATTAGCTTAATAGTGCAAATCTATTTTTTTACACTATCTTTAAATTCTATGGGGAAGTTCTTCAGGTTGTATTTTGGCACAATGCTTGGTTTAGTGTTCTTCTTTAGACTTACTCTAATTTTTGATATTAGCAGGTCTATTTGTGGTCTGTGCTACAATATGCTCCTGGTCTTTTCTTACAGAGACAATGGAGCTTCTCCATCGTCTGCCTCCAGTTATGTGGTCTTGCTTTCTATATTGGCCATCAGGTGATGTCTGATGTACACAATTGCCTCTCTGATTGCTTAAAGAATCTATTAGCAGTGAACAAACTGTTGGCATTACAAAAATTCAATCAGTCATTCTCCTGCTTTATTTCTTGAACTTAGGCCAAATTTCCTACAATTTTTTATTCTATTTTGTACTTTTGCATTCCAATTTCCAACAACCCTGTTTCAGTATGTAGTCAGTTTCCTCCTGGATTCCAGCACAGAATCTTTCAACTTCTTTTGCCCCTGTAGTTGAAGAATTAATTTAGATTACAGTTAGATTGATGGGTTTTCCCTGAAGTCTTATTGATTTGCTCAGACTTTGAATATTATCTTTTAACTGCTTTTGCTACACCTCTCTGCACTATTAATGCCACCCCATTTTTTTCTTAGACTTCCATTTCATTTCTTGAGTAAAACTGTGTAATTGTCTGACTTACACCGTCCCATTTCTGACCACTTTAGCTCACTTATCCCAAGTACTACAAGATTTATATGTTTCATTTCTTGTTTTGCCATATCTAGCTTCCCTTGATTCATGCTTCTCACAATCCATGTTCCTATAATCTAGATATGTTGTGCAGCTTTGGACTTTCTTTTCCCCTCTGAGCATGTCAACGGTTGAACATCTTTTTGGCATGAGTCCAGTTGTGCCATTAGCCACAGTATTATTTGTAGTTGTCCTCTGCTGTATCCCAGTAGCTCCTTGAGTGCCATCTGACCTGGGAATTTCATCTTCTGGCACTATCCTTTGTTTAATTTTGGATTGTCTCATCATACAGTTTTTGTGGTGAAAGACATTCCAAGGGGGTTTATGGTGCCTCATTCTACACCTACTCCTTCTATCCGTGGTTTCCTTGCCTTTGTCTCTGAGAGAGCCTCTACCAGTGTCACCCTCCCATTACTGCTTCTGCCCTATAGGTGGTTGGCATATTTAGTCTGGCTCTTCAGCAAAAGCCTGTCTGACATGGAAGATCCTAACAGCAGCACTGCTTCTGTCAGCAGAGCCGTTTGCCTCATAGGTGCACAAAAATCCCACCATTGCAGAAAGGTACTGGCATTGGTGGGTGGTGGCTAGAAATGCAATACACAATATTTAGCTGGACTTCCAAATACTTAGTAACTGTGGGATAAGAAAAGTCTTCCTATGGACTAATCTGGAAACAGATAGAATAAGTGGCCAGTCCTCACAGTGGAGAAACATGAGCAGTCAGGTCCCTCTGGCATCTGTATTGGGACTGGGCTTTTAACTTGTTCATAAGTGACGTGGCTGCGTAGTGACATGAGAACAAGAAAAGTTTGCAAAGAGCACCAAAAGATTCTCTCCAAATTGACGGAATGAACAATAAACTGGCAAACAAGACTCAATGTAAGAAAAAGGTGATGTTGGGTCAAAAAGTCCCAATTGCACATGGATATAGATGGAATCAGAAACTAGCAGCAGATGACCAAAAAGTCAGCTTGTATTCCTCAACATGAGTTTGTAGTCCTGAGCTAAGCAGAGGAGAGTAGGAGGAGAGGTGAGGCTTCAACATTCGGTGGCAGTTACAGTGAGAATGTTGAAAGCCTACTACTAGCTGAAACAGTTGTCTTAAAGATAATGTCCTTGATCAAGGTCCAATTGGGGAATTCCACAAGCAGCAAAATTAAGGAGGAATTATTCCTCCCCATATAGTGCATCGCTCACGCACATACCTAAATCAGCTCTGAGGGCTGGAAATGTTCTAAAGCTGATTTGGGGACTATTCAGAAAACAAGGAAGTAGATGTGCCTTGCAAGCATGTCAGAGTTGATGAAATACCTTTTCCAGAGCCAAAGAAAGGAAATGTACAAATCCTCTTATTGCATAACACATACACTTTGAGAATAAACTTAGGAGTAGTGCCACTGAGCCTCTGCAGAGTGCCTTTCACCAATGAGTAACTCTTTTTTTTATTATAAACTTTATTTCTTTAAAAAAGACAAACACTTAACATAAAAACGAACAGCTTACCTTGTACCAAAACAAACAATCACATTAAAATTACATACATTGCTTTCTCTCACTATTCCTTTGTTATTTTAGAGGAACTCTACCCTGTTCAGAAACAGAAGGGAGTAACTTTCTGGCAGGGCTGAGCTCAAGAGAATTCTTAAAATCAGCATGTGGAGCCATTTTTTTCCTTCTATCGTTAACAGTTTGAAAAGTGATTTTGCCCTTTGTTTTTGCTGGTCAGTTGTTGACATTCCTACTTGATATTTAACAACAGTTATGCAAATGTTAACTGTTTCCTTTGGGATGAAATTAATAAATTAATATTCAGCCTTTGTAGAAAAAGTACAAAAGGTGCCTTTTACATAAAATCAATACAACACAAAAAAGACAAAGCATACAGCCTGAATATGGAGGGGAGGGGCTCAGTGATTTAAGAAAAGCAGTTTGCAAAAGCTGCAATGCAATAAAATCAAGGCTGGAATTCACAACTGCAGTTAGCAATGCAAAACCCAGAATTAAGATGTCATCACTGGTTCATATTCAGGATCTGTGTATTAATTGGAATCACAAAAGTCACCCAACCAGAATTAATGAGGAAGCAGCCATTGTGAATGACAGGGGTCTGTTTTCTTGTTGATGAAGATGCAGCAGGTTGATATTTATATACATACATGCACCACCACTACCAGCAATCTCCAGTGTGAAGTATAGTTATGATAGGAATCCTGCTTCAGACTCACTCCAGAGATCACTGGCAGGAGGGGAATAGAAATGTCAGTCAGCTGTGTGAGGATTGACAAGAGAACAGACCCCTGTCACTCACAGCAACTGTTGCTCAGGAAGTACAGATTGAGGGGTTCAGTCCAGGGGATGCTACATAGTTACATAACTAAGGTAGTTACATAGCTAAATAGCAGATCATAGCCAATTTTGTTAAATGGATCACTTAAAGAGCACATCGTAGAAAGGGATCATTTACTCAAGTCCATCCAAACATTCCTTCGATGTTTGGAGTGGTCCTTAGTATATTTCTGCATGTAGTAAGTGTAAGTATAAACATGAAAATATAGCTTTCACACTTTCCCTTACAAATCTTTCTGTCTTGGAAATCTTTGAAGCAGCCCAAGGTATAGACGAAGCCATTGTTAAATGTTCTTTACCACGTGCTTGGCCACTGATGAAATAAATGCTTTGGAGATGCATATTTATATCAAATTAGAAAAATATGTAAAGAAATAATCAGTGTCCATTGTCACATTGACAAGCATAAATCCAGTCATACTGCTCTGCCTTCAGTTGTATTAAAAATGGTGTTCACCCTTTTACTGTTGAAAGTTATGTGACTTTATAATTTTTTAGTCCCTTCTTTGGAAACTCTCGATCCCATCTCTATTTTTTTATTTCATTTTATTGTGTGTGTGAAATAGATTTCTATATTGGGCAACGCATTTGAAAAATGAATCCGCCTTCTGAAACCTAGCTTGCAGGCTGTTAAAGAGTCTTGAGAATAACTCTAATGTCTAAAGCAGAGCCTTGGTATCTTACAGCAATTAATTTAAGTGATTGGATGCTGGGGATGGTTTAGTATAATTGCACACAGGTAGTAATTTATTAAGGTGGCTGTTTCTTTTGGCATATGTCAAAAAGGTCAGAGTTTATACTTTTTTTTTTGGACATTAACCTAGTCTTCTGAAACTCAGAAATTCTACTTTTTGGTCATTAATTTCATACATGCTGTGATGGTGACAATTAACCCACTTAATAAAGGTCAAGTTTCAATTTTTTCCAATTTCTGGAACACTTAACTTTATTCCTTCTTGAAAATGGGCAGATTACTGAATGATAAATAGCTATTAAATGAGTGCAGGAATGCAGTTCTGCTGTCAGGAGGATAGTGGCTGAACAGGCGGCAACAGGGGAACCAGAATTACTATATCTAATAGGCGGAGGGGAGAGGAAAATTGCCTTTCTTTTCTATAATCCTACTGTCAGAAACTACTGTAATTAAACAAACAAATCCATTTCAGACAAAATCAAGAATGACAGTGGTGGTGGTTGTTACATGCCTTCAAGTTGACTCTGACTGATAGCAACCCTATCTGAGGGTTTTCTTGGCAAGATTTATTTGGAGAAAGTTTGCCATTGCCTTCCTCTAACAGGGCTGAAAGACAGCAACTTCTGCAAGGTCACCACTAGTGGGAGATTCAGCCATGATATTTTAGAGTCCTAGTCCAACACTCAAATCACTGGCTGTCTCTTTCTCAGAATGGTTACAGATGGCAATTTCAATGTTGTTTGCCTTCAACTTGTTTCTGACTTATGGCAACTCTAAAGTGAACCTGCCATGGGGTTTTCTGGGGCTGAGAGTATGTGATACACCCATGGTCTCCCAGGGGGTTTCCCAAAGTCAAGCAGGGAATCAGACCCTGGTCTCCAGGATCATAGTTCAATGCTCAAATCACCGCATCACCCTGGCTCTCTCTCAGAATGCTTACAGATAGCAATTTCAATGTTGTTCTTGTTGTGTCTCTTCAAGTCATTTTTGACTTGACTGGGGCTGAATGTGCAATGCACCCAAGGTCACCCAGTGGGTTTTCATGCCAGAGCCTTCATGTTGCAAGTTTCTACATGGTTTAGTGCAAACTGTGACTAGCCAAAATAGAGTGGAATATTGTGCCATACTATTTGTCAAAAAGAAAGGGAAGAAAGATGGGGATGTGCTAGCTTGCACAATGCTCCTGCAGGTTGTGTTGCATTTGCTCTGGCGTTCAAGGAGTCTCTCACTCATCCTGCCTCACTGGGCCCTAAGGCAAGGAAACTCCATCCTGAAGCTGTGATAATAGGGTTTCCCATTATCTAGACTTAGCTAAAGGGGGACATTTCCCTCTTCAGGTAAACCAAGGGTTAATAAGGTGTTGGGGATTAGATTACATCATAGGTCATGTGGTCAGCATCATAGGTCATGTGGTCAGCATCATAGGTCATGTGAGTCAGCATCACAGGTCATAGGGTGAGAACTGACCAATCAAAAAGGAAAGAAGTGAGCATCTTCAGGATGCTTCCAGATGCTTCCAAGGAGAAGTTATAAAACTTCTTGGAGGTCATGTGGCTGAGAGATAACAAAGGGATAACAACCAAGGAACCTCCTGGAGGGGGGTTCTGTGCCAGTAGCAGGCTGGAGGCCATTGGCCTCGCCTCCTGGCCCTTCCTTTAGAACATCTAAACCTAGGAACAACTGTGAGCAATTAGACTAAAGTTATCTAGTCGCGTTAGGGACTTTTCTGTTATTTTGGAGGCTGGCTGATCTAAAGAATGTATCTGTGCTTTCATATCTGTTCTTTTTGTAACTAAGCATGCCTGGGAGGAGGGGGCTTCCCATGTGTGGTAATTTGCCTTGTTTATGTGCCTACCTTTAATAAATACTTTCTGTAAAAGACCCTGTTTCTCTCCTTCCCACGCCAAGCTGGGTAGACTGGGGGGAAAAGAAGATCCTTAAGCTTAGGGATGTACATGGTTGGACAGGGTCCCGCTGTACTGTCCAAGTGTCCAGATCATTCATAATTCAGCGGGTGGTGGCAGCGAAGATGAATTAATAGCTAAAAATCATAAAAGGCTGGAAAATACATCCCAGCAACGCATGGGGTCATTTTCCAGCTTCACAGAAGCAGCATATAGATTTCTGGCAACTTGTAAAATTTACATACCACATGTGAAAGTCAGTAACATTATTAGGCTCCGAGCCTCTTGTCATCAGATAAGCAGAGGGTATTTACTGATTGACTGATAGGATTTAAATCTTGCTTTTCTCCCAAATGGGACTCAAAGCAGCTTACAATATAAACTAAAACAGAATATCTAAGACAATCTGGTGTGCTAAAGATTACACAGAAGCTATGCTCTTGTACAAAGTGAGGTTCAAATGCAAGATTTGTAGAGAAGGCTCCATCGCAAATGTGTAGAAGAAGGGCAAGAGTGGCCAGTCCCTATATTTGCAGGGCTTCTGTTTTCCCCCGATAGTTTGGAGGCTAGGTATTGTCATAGCAAACTCTTAAAAATGAATGAATGAGAGCCACAATAGCTTTTATTATCCTTAAACTAATAGAGCATAGCACCTTTCTTGAAGTAGCATATCTTATATGCCAATGCCGTATTGGTGCAGTGCTTACTTTTTAAAATTATTACCTTTTATTAGTAACATTAGTCACTGTCTTCCACTGAGCACAAGGTCATGTATATGACTGTCTCCTTCCCACTTTATCTTCATAAGAACCCTGTGAGGTTGGACAGACTGAAAGGCTGTGACTGGGCCAGGTTGCTCAGGGGGTTCAATGACTCAACGGGACTTCTAACCTAGGTCTTCAGCATTCAGGTCCACCATTACACCCAGTAAACTCCAATAGCTTTTAGCTATAATTCCAGAATCCAGTAGCCAGCATGCCCATGCTGGATTGGGCGTTCTGGGGCCTATAGTAAAAAAAACCAAAAAAAACCCAAAAAACTATCAAGTTGTGACTAAACGCTCCTTGTTGTTGTGTGCCTCCAACTCATTTCTGACTTATGGCAACCCTAAGATGAACCTATCATGGGGTTTTCTGGGTGCTGAGAGTATGTGATGCACCCAAGGTCATCCAGTGGGTTTCCATGGCTGAGTGAGGAATCAAATCTTCATCTCCAGGATTACATTACAGTGCTCAAACCACTACTGACTGAATAATTACCAAAGGCAGAACAGACAGAAGTAGCATAATCATATTAGAAAACTTTTAAAAAAATCTTAGCCAAGTATCCTGCAGGTGGATTTTGATGGAAAAAATCACTATCATAAGAGTCAACCTAGAAATTTGGACTTTTGTGTCAGAGCAATGACTCTCCTGATCACACACACAGTAAACCAGTAAACAAACCATATGGGATTAACTGCAGTTTGTCCAGGTTCAAGTATAACATTAAACTGTGATTGGTTGAAAATAGAAATAACATTTCCCAGTCTCTTCTTTGCATGCCATGGTAGAGGTGAGAGGAGAACAGAGGACTTGGAACATGAGCTTGTTCATATCACCCTGAGCCCAAATGCAGCCAGTGAAAATTGCTTCCAGGCAAGAGTGGTTCTAGGAGCCATGGCTGTGATAGCCAACAGTGAAGCTTTTGGGAGTTGAAGTGCAACAACATCTGGTGAGTCACGCAGTTCTCACCCCTGCTTTAGGAACTGGATTTATTTTATGAGCATTTGCATATATCTTAGATTTTGCTAGGAAAGTTCATTCCACAATAAACATAGAAGACTGTGTTATTTATGGAGCCAGACCAGCAGTCCATCTACCTTTTATCTACACCTGCAGCTGGCAGACAGAAAACCAGATATTTCTGGTTGATCCCTCCGACATTTCTTGGTTATCACTTGCCTCTTTAATCATTTAATTTTCAACCTCAGTCTTCGTCATTTCTAGAATAATGGCATTCTTCAGTTGTCCTTGACTCCATCTTTGTGCATTTTTTCTACTGGCTGATTTTAGAGTTTTCTATTGAATGCCTGATCCATGGGAGCTCATATATAAATTTTTACTTGTATATGACAGGCCTAAACACCCTGAAAGCACCAGACACTATTTGGTCTTAGAAGCTAAGCAGAGTCAGTTTCGTTTTGGCTAAAACCTGGCCAGATGTCACTCTAAGAAACATCTAGTCTTGCTTCTATCGTACCATCTCAGTTTCCTAACCACAAGTGCTTCTCTCATTTCAGAGTGTGACTTTCTTTCACCAGTTCATCATATAGTGTGTTTATGGGACTTCAAGTTATTACCCCAAAACATGGGTGATTCAGGGGTCTACCCATGATGCGAGTGCCTGAGTGAAATGGTGGAGAATATTAGCTCAAAGAAGAGGCCTGCGAGAGAGGTGTAACCTTATGAGATCTTTTATACCTGTGTTTACTAGAACTAGTGCAGGGAACAACCAGCTAGAGATCCAAAAGTAAGTTTATTTGTTTTATTGGGGGAGTTGCAGTCTCACACACACACAAGATCCAAGCAGTCATATAATGACACAAGGCTAACTGAAGGAAAAGGGAGGAAAGTTTTGGATGGCGAGAATTCAGGGTGAAGTGGGTGATATTTACCACTCCAGTAGACAAGCAAAGAGCAGTGTGGCTTAGACTGGGAGTCCAAGGACAATACACATCTGGGAACTGGAGTGGCGAAGTGGTAATCAGCAATCAGTGTATTGCAAGTTGGCTGGCCAAAAACAGAAAAATACTCTTTTTCTGTCTGGAGGGCTAGGTGTTAATGGCTTTCTGGCAGAGTAAGCAATGGAGTCTAGAGAGTGGACAATGAGTTCGGGAATGAGCTTACAGTTTTAGTGTTAGGTGACAAAGGCCAGCCTTGATAGCTCTGTAATTGTTGGACAGGTGTGGGGACAAAAAGGAAGCTTGCTTGGTCAGAGAGAGAGGAGTTAAGACAATTAGCCCTCTTGGGGGGAATCTCCTAGATGCTATTTTCTCTTAAAGACTGAGTCATCTGAGGTTAACTGCAAGCCCATTATCATTGGAGTTTCCTGGTGATTTCCTGGCTATGACCTGGCTATGTCTTGAGGTCTTTCCCAACCTTATTTTGCAATGCATGTGTGGAGCCAGCTTCTCCCTCCTGGTCAGCATGGCCACACAGCCATACCAGGGTATGATTTTATATTTATGCCAATTAATATATTCCACAAATTAATTCATATTTTACCAATTAAACCATATTGCTGCTGGGAGGACAACATAGCAGATCAGCCCGGTCTCCCTTGGAAGGGAGTTTTGCAGTCTGACAGCCGCCCCAGGACAGCCCTCTGTCATATGCCCACCACATGTGTCTTAGGGTAGTAAAACCTATTCCCTACCCATTACTGTACTCTATCCATATATGTCAAGATTTAGCAGTGTGAAGGAATCTGATATTTCATTCAAGTAATACTTGCAGTGTGCCTTCAAGTCATTTCTGATTTATGAAGATTCTGAGAGGTTTTCTTAGCATATTTTTTCAGAGGGGGTTTGCCCCTGCCTTCCTTTGAGGCTGAGAAAGTGTGACCTGCCCAAGGTCACCTAGGGGGTTTCCATGACCAAGTGGGGATTCAAACTCTGGTCTCCTGTATCCTAGTTTAACACTCAAACCACTATATCACAGTGGTTCTCTTACTACCTCTTTGAAAATACAGTGAGTTTTGTTGTGTGCTACAGTATTCTATCGTTCAGTTCCCCAACCTTTGTTTTACAACCTACTTTCCCAAACAGGGACCATCTAGGTGCTGGACTACAACTCCCATTGGCCCCAAACATCATGGCTATGCCTCCAGGTTTGAAAGACCACCTCAAATTTACACACTATCGAAAAATGTAATTTGAAAATCAGTCCTACAGAGGTGTCTGATTTAAATTTTCATTCTCTACCTCACAGAAACACAAATTTGGTTTTAAAATTCTGATGCCACCTCCACCCCCCACCAATGCATGCATAATAGCTCCATGTTTGATATCTGGAGGCAAAAGGGTGTCTCAAAAGGAATTATCAACCCTGAAAATGTAGTGATGTGGTTTTGGATTGAGCCTACAAGCAGCTTCGGTCCTTTCAGTTTCGGTGGGAGGGAAAATCCACTTCGTAATCTCTAGTAATGACCCACTCTCTCCAAAGAACAAGCGTTTGTTAAAGGTCATTTGAACTCAGCAGAAAATACTGTTTCCTTTCCCAAGCACTGTCATCTTTCACTTTAATTAATCTCCAAAGCAGAGGCTGATGGCAGTGGCTTCAAATACCATAACATTGGGAGACTGGACTTCCAGTGACATTTTTATCGAAAAAATGTAAATCATATTTTGCTAGCATGGTAATATAGGTGTTCATTAGTGGGAGCTAAATTGCTGCAGTGCACCTGTGGAAATGCATCTGGTGCTGTCTGAATCTCAAAACGGTTGGTGACAATCAGCAGTTTTAGAGAGAGCCTCCCACCCCAAGCAAGTTTATGTCAGAAGCAGGCAATGGGAAAACTTTCCTATGAAGGAGCATCTTCCTTAAGTCCAATTCTTGGTCCACCGAGTTGTCTGCTACAGAGGCTCCTCCATGACACAAGCAAAGGCTTTTCCTAGCTTCGTGTGATGAAGTGTGAGATCCAGGTTCCAACCCTTAGGCTCCAATTGCTCCCCTTGCCCTTTTATCATTAGGATCCCTCCCTTGACCCGGCACTTGGACCTCAAGGACAAGTGGATGTGTTGGTTGCTTGATTAAGTGCAATAAAGCATGACCAATTCCCCTTTCACTTCTCAAATGAAAACAGTCAAACACAGTTGTAAGAAAATTAAACAAGCAGAGGTTTAATAAACAACAAGTTAACTTTACATATTCCCAGCTCCCAAAACCCTATTCAGATCTTATTACTTCTTCTTTTCCTAACTGATCTTCACTTTTTCTCTAACTCTATTTCATCCTTCCCTTGCCTATCTCTTTGCAGACAAGCCCCTGGTTTTTATATTTCTCCACCCATGGCCTTCCCCAAAACATTCTTAAGCTTGTCACTGGCTGTCTCTAAACAAGTTTGCCCAGCTTCCACTTCACCTCTTGATTTCTGAAGACCTTTATAACTCTGGAGTGTGCAATGTTGGGTGTGGCATAGGTGTTGTGTGGTTCTCTGAGGTCCCATAGGAGGCCAGTGTGGCCCCCTCAATCCCTAGACACTGGCCATCCCATTTTTGAATATGGATAGACAACCTGGCTTGGGGCTGCAGCCACCATAATCCTCAACCAACAGAGATTATAGCTCAGAAGAGACTATGGAGATTTATAGTTCAAAGCCTCCTCCTCCTCCTCATTTTTGTCTTCATTTTCTTTTTCTTCTATGTTTTCATCTTCTTCTATGTTAATTAATTAATACAAGTTTTAACATTCCTCAATTTCTAGAAGAGAAAGCTCAAAACCCCTTTTCATTGTTGCTTCTTGAAGTTTACTTGGTGATATTTATGAATCATTGTTATGAACTTAGAAGGTGATTCCAACCTATGGCAATCGTTTCATAGGTTTTCTTGAAAAGATTTGTTCACAGAGGTTTGCCATAGGCTTCTGCTTGAGAAAGTATGATGTGCCCAAGATCACCCAGTGGGTGTTCAGAGCTGAGGAGAGATTCAATTCCTGGTCTCTTGGAGTCCTAACACTCAACACCTCAACAATCAAACCTCTACACTATGGACGCTATTTATAGTTATCAAAGCTATGCACATATTTTATCATTAAGCTGTCATCTAAAACCTCTAGATTTTGCTAGACTACTGTTCTTGTCATTCACGACATGCTACCTAGAACAGATAAGAGGCAGTCCAATAACGTTTGGAGTGACACAGGTTCCCCTTTCCGGTGAATTGTTTTCTGCAGATGAATGAGGAGAAAAAGAGGATAGTTCTAATATGAGTGGCTTTTTGATGGCAATGTCTAATCTCTTGTCACCATAACTAGTAGAGATAGAACTATGCAGGTGAAGAAAAAGGATTGTGGGTTGCATAAATTGTGCCAACTGCACCTTAGTTGCATAATCCAGTCTGAATCGTTTGAATGGAATGTAGGTATTTACTGAGCATGAAGAATGTGCACTGAATCAATGGGAGCTGTGTCAGTGGCTATTCATGCTCCCATGTCAATGGGGTAGTGAGTCCACTCCAGGGTTTCAATCCAGGTTTTAAAGGAGGTTTCCAAGGTACTGCAACCCATTCCAAAACATGTTCAGCACCATGGATAGCTCCATTAAAGTAAGCCAAAGCCTATAATGGACTCATTGTCTCACTGACATGGGACCTGCCACCCACCACTGAGCTAGTTGTGGCAGATTTCACCTGGACTAAGGGTGGAGAAACTCTTTCAGACTGAGAGGTGACTTAATTCAGTTTCAGAGAAGCCTCAGAGAGTTGCATTCCTGCAGTGGAAAGAGCCAACAGCAAAAGGATAGCACCAGCATAGTTTAGCTTCAAACTACTTTCAGTAGACATGCTTTAAGAGAAGGATTTCAACCTTTTAGAATATGAAAACAGTCTGTACAAATCCAGGAACCACACAAATGCAGGGAAACCACACAATGACGTTATCATGAAGAAGGGGATGTAGCTTCTGGGAATCTCAGAGGGCTACATTTGGCCTTGAGAAGAGTCACCCATTTCAAATCAAGATGCAACTGAACATAGCAAGCATTCTCATCAAAAGATGCAGGCAGGCAAATAAATCGTGTGCACATGAACTTCACAATGGGGTATTTCCATCTACATTGGCATTGCATGGAGATTGCTTATGCATGCAGAGCTCTCTTGCCCAATTCAGGCAAACATATTTTAAACCTTACACTTTTGCATATGTCTCCACGGTTGCTACCTTATGCCTCTGAGGATAGGACAGGCTAAACTTCTAATTTAATCGACTGTTGGCTCACCCTATTTCATTTTTTAAAAGCTGATGGAAATATCCAGTTGAGAATATATAACTTTCTTATCTATCTTTTCTTGGGGGGACTGGTCTCTTGATATCTGGTCCAAATGCCATGAATGAAAGCAGGTTTCCATGTATTGTGGCTAAAGGTGCAATTAAAGAAGAAATACTAGCAAGCTCTTTGAACTGTGACATATCTGCAGAGCCTTCAATTAGAGCCACTGTTAGTTCTGCTTTCACGCAGCTTAAATCATCAGCCTTTGAACTGATTTATGCAGAGAAGAAAAAAATGTTGCACTAAAATAATCATTTTTTCTGCAGAGAGTGATGAGCCTTCCTGGCTGGAGAGGTGTAAAATTCATTTGAAAGATATATTGTCTGGACATCCTCAGGTTTCTAAATATGCAGCGTCAATAAACCTGTGTGGTCACAGGGCATTTAGAGGGGGCTTAAATACCATCTGTGAAGGCTTCAGCTCTGCGGCAAATAAGTTATTTTGGGCGATTCAAAGCCTTTTTGATGGCAGGAAAGGGAGGGAAGAGAGTGGTCACAGTGCTATAGTTGCTAACTCTTCACATGAATCCCCAAAGTCAGGAAACACTGAAGATGATTCTCTCAAAACTTTATGGTGAAGGACAGAACGGGATAGCAAGGAGAGATACAGGGCCTTTGCTCCAGGCCTCTCCCTGACTGGTGGCCCAGTGCTGAAGAAGGGAAAGATGTGGCTTAGCCTTTCTCTTCATCTTCCCCAATTGTTTCCTTATTCTTTGGATATTTCTGTTATTCTTAATATTTTTATAACCAAGTACGAAAGAGTAGGATCAGGTTGTTAAGTCTCTCCCAAAATTCGAGGCTTCACGGATTCACACATGCGAAGATTTTTGTGTTCCTTTTCTTATTGTCCTTTGTATTATATCTATCATATAAAAGTCAAAGTTTGCTTGTCTGTGTGGGGCGAAGACCTCATATGATTGGCTGCCTGAGAAGATTCTATGGAATCCTGGGGTTTGCAGTCTAGGGAGGGGCCTTTAGAATTCTTGGCCACAGAATAGGCTAGTTGCTATGGAGAGGAGGCCTAGCAGCAAAGAAGAGGGCAGCACATCCCCTCAAAAACCCAACCTCTGTATATTAATATCCCTGAATACAGATTGGATTTGGAATATGAGGAAAACTTACAGATACTGGACAAGACAGTTTGAGGAATTAGAAACACAGATCTCAAATCTTTCTAACAACTATTACCTATGAGAAAATAAAATCCAGGGCAATGCCAGCTATATATGCTAGTTTATTATATTTTCCATTCAAAATTCTGTGTTGATACTTCAAGGAATAACTCACTTACTTGCACTGGGTCAGTGGGGGGGGCATAGCAAGGGTTATTTTGGGAAGTGCTTTGGGGTATCAGCACATGCCTTTTCATGCTTTAAGCACTTCTCCCTCTTCCAGTTCAATTCCCTGCACCCCAAACAAGACTGGAAAAGTCTTTGTCTGGAGGAGGGGAATCCACACCTTTTGGGTTTCCATTCTGTCCCTGTGGGATTCCACAGATAATCACACCCCATTCTTTATGATGCTATTACAAACCCTCCAACATTTCACTGATGAAAACTAGGACACGTGTGGCTAAACAATATTAGAGTGTGGTCAAGATGGCAAAAATCATTCAGTTCTTCAGCCTCCTCCCATTCTAGGGTCCATGAGAACGGTTGCTTTTAAAAAGCTGACAATAGAGTGATTTCATTTTTCCTGTTGCAAAAATAAGCACCATGACATCTATGAAAAGAAATCCAGACATGTTTGACTGTGACTTTTGAGCCAAACTGCAATTCCTTCTGCTGAAACGAAGTGGCTCAGAGGAACTCTCTTGACTTCCTGCTTTTCTGCTCTGTGGTCTCCAATGCGGAGATGATTTTTATGTAGGAATGGTAGTGCCTTTAAACATTTAATTCAGTTAATTTAAAACTGTGTATGCATAATTTATTTACAGAAAGGTAAAGCCTTCTAATTCTTGCATTTATTATTATAATGTGCAGTATTAGTGTATTTTTATCACTCTTGTCTGAGCACTGTCTCTCCATGTTAGCATTGTACACATCATGCAGCAGCCGCTGTACAGGGGAAACAGGTCTGCAGATCCCATTCACATGAGGTTGCCCATAAATTATGTACCAAGCTTCCACTTCTGAGCATCAGGAAATTTATAATACAAATTAATTTACATTCCCAAGCAATGGTCTATGCTCCTTGTTTGAAATGCCTGTACCCGTTATACTTCAGGCTTGCATAGTCCAAGTGATTTTCAGATATGATTTGCTTTGGCTAGTACTGAAATATTGTCTTAAAACTTACCAGGCTGTCAGTTAAAAGCTTGAGACAGATGGAAATACTACCTCCACCCTGCAAAAGAGACGAAGGTGATTTGAAAAAAAGAGCTCACTGCTTGGATGTGAACCATCATTCCTGCTTGGTCAAGCATTGTTTCAGTCAAATTGGCTTTCAAAGCCATTTAGTTAAATCATTTTTTAAATTTAAATTTAATTTTATTAGGACTGTGTTGGTGTGGAGGAGGCATTCTCTTCAGGCCTCTGCCTGTTGAAGATACAGTCCAACAGCAGTGCCCAGCCCAAAGTCCTGTAGAAGTTTTGGACTGCAGTTTCCATCAAAATGCCCAAAGGTGATTGATGATGGGGCCTATGGCAAAACTCTGGAGGGCACAGAGTTGGGGCAAAGCTGCAGTACAAGGGCCATGTTCTTTCTGCAGAGGCAGGGGGCAGAAAAGAGTTGTAGCTGAAACTCAAGAGAGGACAGTCTAGGGAACTCTTCACACCACAAAAAGGTAGTGCTGTGATTCCACTTTAACTGTTATAGTTCCATCCTATAGAATCCTGGGATATTCAGTTTAGGGAGGGGTATAGAGAATTCTCAGCCTGCAAGCTCTGGGGCCTCACCAGACTATGAACCACAGGATTCCATAGTGTGTTGTTATTGCAATTAAAGTGGAATCAAAATGGCATAATTATGGAGTGTGAAAGGGCCCCAGATCTGACTCCACTGGATCTTCTGGAACAATACTGCTCAGTACTCTGAGCAGCAATAGCTTTTCAGCAACCTAAAGAGAGGCCTGTCCTTACTCCAGCTGTGTTGTTATGTGCATTCAAGTCAACTCTGACTTATGGTGACTTTGTTATATAGTTTTCTTGGGAAGATTTATTCAGAGGAGGTTCACCATTGCTTTCCTCTCAGGCTCGTGGAGTGTCTTGATCAAAGTTACTGTATGGGTCTCCAAGGGTGAGCAGGGATTCAAACTCTGGTCTCCCAGAGTCACACTCCACTCTCAAACCACTCCACTATGCTGGATATAATACCTGCTACCTGATCCTTTTAACTGGTGGAATGAACCTAACGTTTTCACCAAAGCACATGCTTTGTCACTGAACTATGGTCTACCAGGGTCTTGTTGATGGCAAAGGCACAACTCTTGGAATAGTTACTTTCTGGGATGACAATTCCCAGAATCCCCCAGTCAGCATGGTCAGCAACTTTTCTACCCCCTGCAAAAGATGTCAATTCACTGAAGAAGGTACTTCTCTGTTGATTTTGCTGTTAAGACCTGCTGACCCCTAGCAATTGGTAACACAGTCCAAGTTCCAGAATTGACAACAATTCCAGTTATGAGTTTCGGACTCTTTAGTAGTTAACTGTATTTTGCTCTGTCTCTAGAATTGCCATTCTTCCCTGATTTTTTGCCCCTCCTCCAACCATACACAGCAGCCCAAACCAGACTCATGCAGGGCCTACTATCTTTTGCAACTGCAAGCTGGCAACCCTACATAAAAGGTCATTCCTAGTCTTTCCTACCTTTCATGGACAGCAAGAAAGCTGACATATTATATGACAATTCTTTTACTGTGCACAATCTGACAGTGATCACAAAACCCAAACTTTTCAGTCCAGGATTGTGGCAGTTCCCTTGACATTGGACTTGTGCTCTCCTTTATTTGACAAATGAAAACAGGACACATGTGGACAAGCAGCAGCAGAGTGTGGTCAAGATACAAATGTTGTTAATAAGGAAGACTGCAGAAGGTAGGAGAGGCTGCAGCAGTTTGTTTTTGCCTAAGCCCGCTGGGAAGGGCAAGATTCATCCCCTCTTCCCTTCTCCCTCCACCCCATTGAGTTAATTGAGCACAGACTACTTTGGCACTTTCAATTCAGTTGGTAGCAGTTGTCATAAACTGAGGAGGAAGGGAGAAAGTGGAAGGAGGAGAGAGAAACTGGGACATTTTAGAAGCAGCTAAAAGAGTGAGAAGACAGAGGATTAATTGGGACTGTCTTTGGCAAATCAGGACAACTGGTGAATATGCTAGTGCTTAATTTACATAAGCATTTGGACTTTTAAGTCACTGCCCCTTGGTGCCTAAGTGCAACACAGCCCTGTTATTATAGCAGCAACATTTTGGATATGGATCTTAATGAAAATTATGGTTCCTGCTTCAATGAGTTTTGCTCCAGTCCAAAAATCGACCTGATTTCTCCTCCAGCCAGATTGGATTTCTGCCTGTTCCTTCCTTCCGTGACCTGTGCTGCACATTGAAGAGACATCTTCACTAAGCTGTCCGTCGCAATGACTTGCACCGCTAATTCCCAGCCCCGTGGTGTGTAGGAAGAGTTTAAATTATTCCTTGTAATGTGCATTAGCTGGCACTTATCTACGCTGGATTTCATCCATCGTCCTGTTGCCCAGCTACAGTTGGGTCAGATTCTTTCCGAAGTGCTTTGCCAGTCCCCATAGTCTTGACTAGCCTACATTCTAGTGTCATCAGGACATTTTTACATCCCTTGCTCCCAGGTCACCAAGAAGCTTCACTTAATGAGAATAGCAAGACATTCGGAGGGTGGCAGGGGGGAGGAATAAAAGATTTCTTTGCACTGTAGTGGTGACAGCTTGAGTTTCTTTTTTTGGAATCTGTTTGCAGTATGGTTTAGTTAAAGAGTAGCCAGCAACCTAACTTTTCTTTATGGTAAAGTGTCAGGTTATCTTTTTGCCTCCAAAACATGCCTGATCAGACTTCTGCCCAAACCCCTCAGAGAGAGGAAGTTGAATGGCTACTTCTGCTGGAAAATTTGAAATATAGCTACTGGGTTTCAAGCAAAGTAATCAAATTGTGGGGGGGGACAGAAGCTGAACAATAACCAATCCCAAGCCCTTCCCCACTCCATAGGATTTAGCTGAGAAAAGAAACAGCTTAGTCTTCTTTGTAAAACATATAGAGTAGCTATAATCAAATGCATAGGTTTATGCATGAGAAGGAGAGAGGGAAAAAGGAAAATGGCTAAAGATTGGAGTGATGCAGGAAAGAATGGGTGTGGTAAAACAGATGAACAAGAAGTCAATGAGCCATGAACAAGTAATAAGTATTGGTATGAAAGTTTGCCAATCTAACAGCTTCCCTTGTAAGCAGACTCATCACTGCGTATCACAATCACTGGCTGATTGAAATTTAGATACTAAAGGAAAATTTCATCAAGAGGGCAGAATTCTTATTTTAGGGGGAGGGAGCAATGCCCTCTTCCTTCCCCCATCCAGGAGCTGTACTCCTGGCTTTAGCTGTAAAATCCTGTATGATGGGAAGTTGGATTGCTTGCCTTTTGCAGACCCTTCCAACTCTGGACCCTCAGATGTACAACCATCCCTTTTCCTTTGCTTTTACAGATCAGAGAGCCAGGAGTGCCTTTGGGAAGTCAAAGGTAGTCAGCAGGCAGTATTGACAATAATACATGATGATACTTATAATTTATGCAGCACTTTATAGTCCTTAAAAATTTGTTCTGTTAACTGCTGTCAAGTAGACTTCAACTTATAGTGACCGTATGAATGAACTCTATCATCAACTGCCCTGCTCAGGTCTTGCAGATTCAGGGACGCATCTTCCTGGTTTGAGTCTATCCATCTGTAATGTGGTTTTCCTCTCTTCCTACTGCCTTCTACTTTATCAAGCATTATTGTCTTTTTCTAGTGAGTTATGTCTTCTCAGGATACAGCCAAAGTACAACAGCCTCAGTTTAGACATCTTGGCTTCTAGGGAAAGTTTAGTCTTGATTTACTTTAGGACCCATTCATTGGTCTTTTTAGCAATCCAGGGAATCCATAGAACTCTTCTCCAGCACCACATTTCAAATGAGATGATTTTTCTTCTTATCAGCTTGATTTATTGTCCAGCTTTCATAACCATACATAGAAATTGGAAATATGATAGTATAGACAATCCTAACTTTAGTATTCGATGATATATCTTTGCATTTAAGGATCTTGTCTAGTTCCTTCATAGCTGCTCTTCCAAGACCTAGTCTTCTGGTTTCTTGCCTGCAGTCTCCATTCTGATTAATGACTGAGCCAAGGTATGGAAAAAACATTTCAATGTCTTCATCATCTACTTGAAGGTTACGCAAACCTGTGGTTATGATTTTTGTTTTCTTAGCGTTCAAACTTGCCTTTGCACTTTTTTGCTTTGACTTTCTTCAGTAATCATTCCAAGATGACACATTCCTGATAATCTCATGGTAGCCTTTATAAGGTAGTCTGGTACCAATATTGTAGACAACCATGCAAGCACCTTGTAGACAACTATGCAAGCACCTTTGCCCAAGATTGCTTCCTCAAACCATGGCAGCAGTAAGATTTGATCCAGGTACTCCGATTTGTAGGTCAACCTCTTAGAGCAGAGCTTTCCAAACTTTTCATATTGGTGACATACTTTTTTAGACATGCATCATTTTGTGACACAGTAATTCAGTTTTACTAGCAAACCAGAGGTTAAACTAAGATACAGACACATACATGAATTGTAATAACAAAATGTATGGGGACACAACGTATCTCATGGAAACCTTTCATGTATATTTCCAAGATTGTAGGCGACACACTTCAGGTGATGCACTAGTATGTTGCGGCACACCATTTGGAAAGCCCTGTCTTAGAGTATTGCTACTCTTCATTTATAGCAACGATACCACTAACTGTTATGATTCCATCTTATGAAATTCCGGGGTCTGATAAGAGGGTTGGAATTCTTTGTTATAATTCAGGGAAGTGCACTAGAGTTTCCTCCCCCCCATAAAAAAAATCTAAGCACAACACCAAACTAAAAACCCCACAATTCCACAGGATGAAGTCATGGCAGCTAAAGTACTATCAAACTACAACTGTTTAATGTAAATATAGTCCTAGGCTGTGCTCATAAGCAGCTCCCAGACATTGATGTAGGCTTGATGTAGTTACTAAAGAAGAACTCTTATGGATTGGACCAAAGACCTGCATAATCCAGTGTTCTTTTCCCACAACCTCTGACTAGATGTCTCCAGAGAGCCCATGAGGACTGTCTGTGTCCCTTGGGATCTGGTATTCAAAAGCCTATTGCTTTTGCTACTGATGGTAATATGTAGCCATTTTAACTGCTAGCCACAGGTAGCCTTATTCTCTGCTAATCTGTCTACTCCACTTTTAAAGCTGTCCAAGTCGGTGGCCATTGCAACATCTTGCATACCCTCTAACATATGAAAACTGAGATGCATGTGGCCAAGGAGCATCAAAGTGTGGTGGCAAGAATCATTAGTGAGAAAGAACACATAAGCTAGGAGAGACTGCAGCACTTTGCTTTTGCCTGAGCCTGCCGGGAAAGGCAAGACTTTGCCCTCTTCTCTCTTGAGTTAATTCAGTGAAAACTACTTTTAGATGTTGAGTTTACTGCAACTCAGGTAAGCTGAAGCTGAAGGGAGAAAATGAGAGAAGGGCAGGGAAACTGGGATATTTTGAAAGCAGCTTTAAAAATGCTATAACAGTGGATTAATCAGACTGTGTCTGCCAAATCAGGACAGTTGAAGGGTGTGATCTTGTGGTAATGAATTCTACAGTTTAATTGCACTTTATGAAGATCAGCATTCATTTGTCTAGTCTGAATCTGTCAACATTCTATTTCACTGAATGATCCTGAGTTCTAATATTATGAAGGGAAATAAACTTCTCATTCACTTTCTCCAGACCAAATAATTTTATATAGTTCTATCATGAACTCCCTTAATTGCAAGGTTTTTTCCCAAGCTAAAAAGCCCCAAACAGTATAATTTTGCTCCAGTCCCTGTATAGTTCTTGCTGCCCTTTTCTGTACCTTTCTTAGCACAACAATATTTTCTTTAAGGTACACTGACCAGTAGCTCAGAGAAAACAGTGTTGCAAAAGGTACAAAAAAAAAAAAAAAGGACAACCAGAACTATACAGGGGCTGGAACAAAGTACACTGATCAGTAGAGAACCAGCGTGGTGTAATGGTTTGATAGTTGGACTATGATCATGGAGACCAGGGCTATTTCCACACTAGACTGTTATAGTGCTATTATTCCACTTTCAACGTCTTATGGAATCCTGGGGTTTGCAGTTTAGGGAGAGGCCTTTAGGCAAACCCCAGGAAGCCCCTGAAAAATTCTGCAAACCCCAGGATTCTACAGGATGTTGAAAATGGAATAATAGCACTATAACAGTCGAGTGCAGAAATGTTGCAGGTTCAATTCCCTGCCCGGCCATGGAAACCCAGTGGGTGACCTTGGATGCCTCATGCACTCTCAGCTCCAGAAAAACATATGATAAGTTCACCATAGCATAGCCATAAGTCAGAAATGACTTGAAGTTATGCAGCAGCAGCAGCAGCAACAACAATAACACTGACCAAAATACAAAATACTCAAATACTGTTACACCACAGGTTTGATAAAGTACTATGATGTTTTCCAAACCCTTTATTCCTTTTCTACTGATTGCCGACATCGAATTTGTCTTTTTTAAACCACACTGGCTCAATATTTTCATTAAGCTCTCTACTACAATTTTCTTCAGGGAAGACAGATACAAATAATTCAGTCCACTTCTCCACAATTTCCTTATCTTCCCTCAGTACTCCCTTAACTTCCTTGTGATTTCATGAGCTGTCTCTGTAGTTGGTTTCCTAATATATTTAAACATTTTTTTAAAAATGGTAATTTTAGTGTTATGTTAATGTCATCAAAAGCCTTTTTTTAAAAAAAAACCTTTTATAACTAGCTTTCATTTTTTTCTTCAGGGTTTGTCCCTTGTTTCCCCTGACTTGGGCAAGACTTCCAGTTCTTTAAAGAAGCCTCTTTTTCCTCTTAAATATTCGTTTTGACACTGCATGTTAACTATTTTGGTGACCTCTTGGACTTGTGCTGTACAGTTGGCCCTCTACATTTGGTATTGTTAGAGGCACAGGACCCTTGCAAAAGTGGGAAAACTGCAAATATCAAAAAAAGTATGCCTGTCTGTGGGAGGAGGGGCAAGACATGGTCATGAGAGCAGGCAGCTCAGGTCCAAACCAGGTCAGGAAAAGGAGAAGGAAAGGGGATGGGTTGGCATGGTGGACTTAGACCTCCTCTTTCTCACACATCTCCTGCCTTAGGTGTGGGACGTGCTATCAAAGAGGGTTTGAGGTGCTGAGAAGTCAGGCTGTGAGCCATCCGTAGCTGGCCAGGCAAGCAGCTAGTGGAGGAAAAGAGACCAAAGGAGGGTTTTTAAAGCCTGATCAGAGCCTCTGAGAGGGAAAGTTTCCCCAGAAAAGAAGGGCCTGAGGTATGGGTGCAGGGGTTGGAAAAATTCACAAATAATCAAACTGGTGAAAGTCAACCCCACAAATATAGAGGGCCAACTGTATTTCCTGAGTTGTGGCTTGCATTCTAGCTGAACTTCTAGTATTATGGTCTTGAGCACCCCTCCCAAGCATTTAGGATTTAATTTTCTTTCATGTTCCTTTCACAGGTTCCTTCATTTAATAGACATTTCCTCTTTGGAAGTCAAATGAGACTGTATTGAATTTCTTTGGCATTCTGCTAACATAGGAATTAAAGCTGATAGCACAATGGTCATTGTTTCTAATCAGTTCAAGAGCACTCATATCTTGCACTAGGCATCATTTAAGTTAGGATTTAAACTGGCTTGTTCCATAACTTAAAGTGCACCACAAAGGTACCACAAAGAGATAGCCACAGAAGTGGGACTATGAAGAGAAAGACATAGCTCCATCATGCCTAGATCCAGAAGCAGAAGAAAGACCCTCTCTCCATCCCAGCTGCCACTTCATAGAATCATAGAATCATAGAAATGTAGAGTTGGAAGAGACCACAGGGGCCATCCAGTCCAACCCCCTGCCATGCAGGAACACCCTCAAAGCACTCCCAACAGATGGCCATCAAGCCTCTGCTTAAAAACCTCCAAGGAAGGAGCCTCCACTACACTCTGAGGCAGCATATTCCACTGCCGGACAGCCCTGACTGTCAGGAAGTTCTTCCTGAGGTTCAGGTGGAATCTCCTTTCCTGCAGCTTGAATCCATTGCTCCTTGTCCTGGTCTCTGGAGCAGCAGAAAACAAGCCCTCTCCTTCCCCTACATGGCATCCCTTCAAATATTTAAACATGGCTATCATGTCCCCTCTTAACCTTCTCTTCTTTTTCTGTGGCCTCAGAAGGAGAAAGGAATAGGTGGTATCCGCTGAACTTACTCCTGTCCCGCACTGCCACCCTCTTTTCCTTTTGTGTCATGTCTGAATTAGATTGTAAGCCTGAGGGCAGGGAACTGTTTTGTTGTTCTTTTGTTCGTAAAGTGCTATGTACAGTGATGGTGCTATATAAATAAATAATTATGATCATGGGATGAAAGAAGGATTACGTTTTAGTAATGGTAGCTAAATACTTTATGAAAGTACCAGGCTTCCAAATGTTGAGGCATCACTTCCATGGCCACAGCTGCCTGAGGTCTCATAAGCCCTCTCATCTCTCCAACTGCCCCAATTTGGCAGGGATGGTCCTGATTAATCCTTGGCCATCCCACTTCTTCTTCAGCTGCTTTTCAAAGGTCCCAGTTTCTCTCTCTTCCTCCCACTTTTTCCCTTTGTCCTCAGCCTACTTCAGTTGATGCAAACAGAATTCAGAGTGGAAAAGTAGGAAGAGCATAGTCTTGTCTTTATCATATTCAAAATATAGTTGCTATAAAACCAGGGTTGCGTTGTACTTAGGTGCTAAGATAGAGGCAAGCATTTACAGACAAGCAATTTGTTGCCTGGACACATGAAAATTTGAAATCATGTCACCAAGACAAAACAGTGATATTTTGTTTGGACTACGAGGCCTCTAATGAAGAGGGGAACTTTCTCCCTTGACATTTTCACAGCTCTGAAGGAACAGGAGGAATTGATGACTCCCCCATCTCTGCAAAGACAAAGAGGTGATTCTGCCCCAGTGGACTTTGATATACCTTGGCATCATGCCACCACTTGTACTTCTAATCCGTTCCCCTCCCACAGTTCTGCACGAAAGCACTAGCAACTGGAATGTTTTATGTCTCAGATCCACACTAAAGCTTCCACATTCTTTTAAAGAAAGCATGATTTTGCCCCCAAACTCTTTCAGTAATTGGAACAATTACCTGCCGTTGTATTTCTGCCAAAAAAGAGAAAGAGGTACATCTGATGAAGAGGCAGGATATGCACTTCTTTGATTTTGATTTTTAGGAAAACATGTAGATGGTAATAAACAAGAAAATCCTTCATATCTTAATGCCTCACAGGCTCCACTAAGTTATGTCAACAAGAAAAGATCAATCAATACAATGCAATTATAATTTGTGTTCATATTGTTTGCCACGTTGTTTCCCAGTTTCTCCAAAACATACACAGTTGATTTCTGTGAAGTTCATGTTGCCACCTGAAATTGTACACTGCTTTTCTTCCAAGTATGGGAATGGGAGAATTGTGCAAACTTTAGAACTGTGAGATTGTAGTGTTGGAAAAGACCTGTAGGTTATACGTGACATTTTTCTACTACCACAAAGGAAGGCAGAGGAAGATGAGTTGATCTTCCCCACTCCAGATGGAACAAAGCAAAATAGATCTAAGCAACCTGTGCCACATTGATAGGTGATGCAAACCATATTTTCATGGAGATCAGATACAGCGAAGCAAAAGAATATGAACACACCTCTTTCATGCCTTCCCTTGTGAAAAGTTCAGACGTGCTAAAATGGTGTAGATGTATAAAATTTTGCCCCTGGATAGAAAGTTTGCCTTTTTTTATTTTTTTGTACTCCAAATCCCTGCACCCTTCAAGTCACATTGTACTTCTAGTGAGCCCAGTTGCTTTCTAGGGGTTAACATGGCATATGACGACACAGAAGGAACTGAATGCTTAATCCAGTTTCCTGGCCTAGAGCAGCTGCTTGCCATGAAAAGCCCATCTCCCAATCTGATTCTCACAGCTACTGTTTGCGGTACCTTTCCTTCACAACAATCATTCTCTTATTTCATGGTAATGCCCAGATAGCCTTTCATTGATCCATCTTGTATATACTCTATTGTGGGTTCAGTAAAATTAATAATATATAAAAGAATGTTCTGATAAACAAGTTTATCCTTCTCTATTATACTGTATCACTGGTTTCATAGTCTAGAGTCCAAGCTATCTGACAGATTGTAACTGCCTATATGAGCCTGCCCACACATAAGGTCTTTCTGCACCACACAGGTATAGTGCTATTATTCCAGTTTCAACATCTTGTGGAATTCTGGGCTTTGTAGTTTACTGAGGCCCAAGAGCTCTCCGGCTAAGAATTCTAAAGGCCCCTCTATAAACTGCAAACCCCAGGATTCCATAAGATGTTGAAAGTGAATAATAGCACTATAACAGTGTAGAGCGGAGAGGGCCACAGAGAACCTCAGGAGAGACTTTTCTTTCAGTTCTACTACCTACACAGCTGAGAACCAGCATGGTGTAGTGCTTGGACTATGACTCTGGAAACCAGGTTCAGTTCCCTGCTTGGCCATGGAAATCCCCTGGGTGACCTTGGGTGTGTCATAAACATTTAGTCCCAGGAAACCCTGTGATAGGCTCACTTTAGAGTTGCCATAAGTTGGAAACAACTTGAAGGCACACAACAATAACAACAACAACCTTCACAGGTATAGTAAGTAAGGACACAAGATAGGGTCTTCTCTGTGGCTGCTCCAAGTCTCTGTAATTCTCTCCCTCAAGAGGCAAGAAAGGCTCCACCATTGTAGTCCTTCCATTGGCAAGCAAATATTTCTTTATTTCAACAGGCTTCCAGAACTGAAGGTTTTAGGTAAAGAGCTTTTAAGAGTGTGCTGTATTATTTCAGTTTGTACTGTTCCTGTTTTTAATCCTTTTAATGCATTTTAAATTGTTTTAATGTAATTACTAGTTTAATACTACTGTAAGATTAATCTTTTGCATGTTTTAAACTACATTGTACTGTAATCTTATGTCCCAGTCTTACGGAAGAGGAAGGGTTTTTATAAAAATAATAACAATAACAAGAGCAATACGAAAGATCTCTAGAGGTTACGTTATAAGAAGTGATTGGGAAGAAAGAGACAACATTTACAAAGATTACACACATCTTTACATTACAATAGGTGGCATGGGAGGAAAGTGTTCCTTGTTGTAACACTGGGGGGGGAAAGCAACACAAGTATTTTCTGAACAAATGTAAGACATGCAGATTCAATCTCCAAATGTGGATTTGTTCTGACTTCTTCTCACTATTTCAGAGCACTGTTCTGTTTAATCAAACCTGCAAATTCAGTGGCAACCTGACTGAAAATATACCCAGAATGGTTTGACATGAATGCCACCAAAAATATTAAAATAGCTTGAAGGGTGGCACTCATAATGACAGTCTATGCTGTCGTTAAACAGTTTGCACAACCAACTGGTTTAGTGCGAGGACAGCAGGGGCCTGGTTTATGTACAGTTCAGTCTCCCTGCGGCCCAGACACAACCACTGGTGAAGTATTCCTTAATCAGAGGAAGAGGAGTGGGGGGAGAAGGAGAAGAAGCACTGTTGTCCATGGTACATGTGCTAGACCTTTGGGTGTGGTTGCAGTTGGAAAAGAAGTCAGCAATGTGGCCATCATTACATGCAGTGTAATTTTGCATGAATTATTGAGTGCGTTGTGTGATCAGAGGTAGGCTTAGCTGCTCCCCTGCTGGAGGTCATCAGAAGTCTAGCCGCCCGCTCCATCCCCAAAAGCATTAGGCAGCTATTCCAAAGCCCCTATCTTTGCATGACTGCTTCCTCATCCCAACACATAGCCGTGTAGCCCCTATAATGGACAAGCACATGTATTATTAAGCAGTTGAAAGCACTTGTACAAGGCTGACGGCACACATGACTTATTTACGCTGACCTAAAATAGCTGCACTTTAAGTGATACAAACACAGAAGACTTTAAAGTGCTCCGCCGAGAATTGTAAATAAAAAAGGGAACCCGTTGGCTAATTCTTTGGAAAGAAAACAAAACAATATTGTTTTCTTATTAAAACGAACGTGGGATCTTAAAACCAATGACAACAACCACCCACTCATTCACCCATGCAATCTGGCCTTTTCTTCTGACCTGATGTGGTATCATCTCAATTGTTCTCGGTGGTTTTGAGCATTAACATCTCTTTAAAATCATGATAACGCTCCCTGTTAGTTTCTGCAACACAACATAGTTTCAGAGTCCCCATTTCCCCATAACGTTTTTATGGATTTTAAACACACACTGGTCCCCTCCCCATTTCTTTCCCCATAATAAGCCAAAGACCTCCCTATTCTATGGAGGAAAGGCTTGATGGCTCAGTTTTAGCTGATCCCACGTAGATCATGACTGCAGAAGGCAGAAACTGTTTGGTTCCATTATCACTCGCTTGGCAATGAGGACACACAGCTACCAAGAGCTTACTTCTCTCTTACTCTGGAGAGGGGTCGTGCTTCTGAATCACAACAGAGGTCACTGCTCGGCCAGGCTGGGAAAGAAAGACTTCATTCTCTTTGGTTTGGTTTAGCAAATACAGAAAAGGCAGAGAAATATATGTGCATATATGTATGCACACTTTCATCCTGGGTAGGGTGGGTAGGGTTGTGTGTGTGTGTGTGTGTGTGCGTGCGCGCATGTGTGTGTGTGCTTTGTTTTTAATAAGAGGAAACCTTTAAAGATTACTTAACCATTTTAAAGCAAAAGTCTAACGTTATATGAAATTGAATTTAATGTATTTTTACACCAGCATCTGTCAGTTCAAAGAACAAACAACACAGTAGCCATCTGTCCTTAATTTCATCAATCTACTGTAGGCTGTCACATGATAGAGCAACTTGGACAAAAACAGGTCACATGACTGGCTCCAGCCACTTTTAAGACATACTGTCATATTTAGTCAAATTTAACTGCATCGTGTAGGCAGGGAGTTTGTCGAAGCAAGCTGCAGCAACCTGCCATGAACCGAAGCTGGGGTCAGCATAACCAGGCTCTGAACGGCTGTGCTTTCCTGCCCCCGTGCCTTTCCACTCTCCCTTCTCCTTTCCTTTAATCTGAGGGATAAATGTTTTCAATATTTAATCTGGATCCATAAAGCAATCCAGAAAATCTAAGTGCTCACCACGCAAAATCTCTCCCCCTTCCCCCACCTGGTTTTATGTTGTCAAGGAAAATCCATCGTTCAACGGCAATATAGGACTCAAGGTTGTAAAAAATAGATATGCATGTCGTTTCCCAGATGTTCTCTTGTCCTCTTCTTAAAAGAACTGTCCCTCTTCAAAATACTTAACTCAATGAAATGAAAGTTCAGAACCAGATCAGACAAAAGCATGGTGGATGGTGGTTATTAATTATTGTATTGATACTGTAGCTCTTTCTCCAAGGAGAACAAGATGGTGTGCCTGATCATTTTTCCTCTCTTTAGCATGTGTTTGAAAAACAGGAGTGAGGTGCAGCTTCTTCATGCCCCAAGCATGGAAAATTTACTTTTTGGATTACATCTCCCAGAAACTCCTCCCTCACATGGCCACTTTCCCAAGGTCTAATCATTGCTGACTCTAGATTTGAACTGAGATGACCTTGATCAATGCCCAGAACACTCAACACTTCAGTGATGAGTTTGTGAGTCACAACAACAGCCTGGCAAAAGTTACTTTTGGACTGCAAAAGGGCCTTACTGGCTGTGGATTTACAACCTAAGTCCTATACAACTGTTGAATGATGGATTTGCCTTGATAACATCAAACCAGAGGGAAAAAATGGGAGTCCAAAAGTCATAGCTAAAAAAATCCCACCCCCCCAAGCTTTGGATACAACTGCTTAACAGAATCAAGTACCGTATCTCAAACACATGGTGGAGGACATTGTCACCACTGTTTGTCCTTTTTTTAAAGAGGGGGCTTTAACTATGGCCCTTTTCGCACGGGCTTTCTGTCGAGCGACAGCCCCGTGAGCCTCACGGGAGTGGGAGCGTCGCTCTGCACAATGCGCTCCCACTTCCGCTGGGCTCACGGGGCTGAAGTGGCACGATTGCGGGTTTTTTGATTTTCGCCTCAAAGCGAAAATCACCCGCGCTCGCGCAACGCTCCTAGCGCCCGCGCGCACTTACCTCCTGTGCAGAGCGTCGGGGTGGCGACCGGGTCGCGCTTCCTTCCCTCCGCCCCTGTGGAAGGAAGGGGCGGGGCGCTAGCGTGACGGACGCAACAGCCTCCTGCTTCGCACGCGCAGGGGGGACGGACGCGACACCTCCTGCTTCGCACGCGGGGAGGACGGACGCAAGAGCCTCCTGCTTCGCCCGGGGGGGAGGGCGGCTCGCGCAAGAAGCCTCCTCCGGTGCCGCTTCCCCGCTCGTTCCTTCACCTGCAGAAGGAAGGAGGGGGAAGCGGCAGCCTCCCGGAGAAGGCTTCTTGCACGAGCCGCCCTCCCCCGCTCGCGCGAGAAGCCTTAATGCGAAAAGGGCCTATGAACTTCCAAACTTATGCATGTTTTGGGCCCTTTTTGTTTCACAAAGCCTAGGTTTTGTGCTTCAGTCTGCATAGAGTGGCATTGTGCTTCCCTCAGAAATATCAGCAGCATGAGAGTTTTTGGGGAGGGGCTCAGCACACTCGCAACTGCCCCAACCATTCTTACCGAACACTCAGCTACTCTAGATAAGGCAGGTAGCAAACATTCTTTAGATGCCGGGAGCAATATCCATCACTCACTCCACGTGAAAGAGACCTCACTCAGCTCAGAGAGACTGCCCTGTTTTCTGGAAACTTTGGAACGGGATCTTCACTGGTCCCCTGCACATCCTTGTCTCTTGCTTTTCTGGGCTGTAGACTGATTCCTCAGATTCTTACCCACACAGCTTCTCACATTCCTCAAAGAGAATAATGATAGGTGGTACAATATGTTAAGACACATCAAAGTGACAACAACAACAACAACCCTGCCATATTCCTTCCACACCTATGACAACGTTTCATGCTGGTTTGTGACACAAACCCCAGGTTTTTGGCTGCCTGCCTGATGTGCAAATGAATGCCTGTGTAAATGAACATGCAATATTGCAATACAGTGTTACAGAGATTGGCAGCACTGGCATGCTATCTATCTATCTATCTATCTATCTATCTATCTATCTATCTATCTATCTTTATTCCTTCCTTTCCTAAAATATGTATATCTTACCTTGGCTGGAATCCTGTTGGTTACTCCCAACTAGAGCAGGCCCATTCAATCAGCTTTTCAGTGGTAAGTCAACATACAAGTAAATCCAATTATGCAGTGATTGCTCAAGTTGAAATTAACAACGGCATTTAGGCCCCCATCCCATGGGCTCTCATGGCAGCATGTAAGTCAAATCTATGCCAGCAGTTTTAAACAATTCAGAATTGAAAATAATAACAATTTAAACAGACTGAAACATAAACAGTTCAACAAATGAAAACATCAGAAAGGGATTAAAACCATGTACATATTCTACATTTAGGCCACAAAAACCAAATGCACAGGTATAGGATGAGGGATATTTGGGTCAGCAGTACTATATGTGAAAAGAATCTAGAGATTGTTGTTGATGATGAATTGAACATGAGCCAATAGCGTGATGCTGCAGCAAAGAAGGCAAATGCTATCTTAGCCTGCATTAATAAAATGACAGTTTCCAAGTTGAGGGAAGTCATAGTCTCCCTGTTTTCTACACAGATCAGGCCTCATCTGGAGTACTCTGTTCAGTTCTGGGTACCTCACTTTAAGAAGGATATAGATAAGTTGGAGTGAATTCAGAGAAGGGCAATGAGGTTGATAAGAGGTATGGAAAACAAAACATATGAGGAGAGTTTAAAGGAACTGGCATGTTGAGCTTGGTGAAGCTTGGAGAAAGCAAAAGGAAGGGGGCAAAAACAGTGCAATGAGGACTAAATGTGTATCTTTACAACACAGACGTAGCAGCTGGATACAGTGGCTCCATCCTATAGACTCCTGAGATCTGTAGTTTAGTGACATACTTACAATCTTTTGCTAAACAGCTGCAATGTGATAATTCAGGGGAGTGACTATGGCTCTCTAGCAAATAATTCTAAACTACAAAACCTGAGAGTTAAAGTGGGTATCAAACTGATATAAGTGCAGATATATAGAACTGTGTATTTTTTGTACCTGCTCACTAACCAAGATATAAACCTAGCTTTCTAGCAGAGAATTCCAAGTGCCTCACCAACTGATAGATTTCAGGATTCCATAGGATGGGGTTCTGATGTTTAAACAGGTATCAAACTGCTATTATTGTGTGCTGTGGATACAAGCCAAATATTATCAATGGCCACCAAATGCTGAGCATTGGAAGTGAGGCAGATGATAGAAAAGGGAAGGAGAGGGACTGTGGGATCCTGAACAAGAAAACCCAACAGTGCAATAATACATTTTTTTTAGATCCCATTTGTGTTCTCTTTTGAAGACCAAAGAGCCAGGCCTTTTGCAACATTGCTGTTGTGTGCCGTCAAGTCCTTTCTGACTTATGGCAACCCTAACCCATCTCTGAGTTTTTGGGAGGCTGAGAGTGTGTGACACACCCGAGATCACCGATTGGGTTTCCATGGCTGAGTGGAGAATTGAACCCTCCTCTCCAGGGCTGTAGTTCAACATTAAAACCACTACCCCTCGCTTGCTGTCTCTTTTGAAACATATTCATTTCCAAAAAAAGTTGGTCTGGTATTTTGATCTATCGAATGAGCGCAGACATGCCACATTTCTCGAAGAAAGGGTGATTCTATGGCTTTGCTGCTCAAAGGAATCATCGTCAGTTTTAAAGTCTCTTCACTGTATGGTGGACAGATGGAATGGGGAAAGAAGCTTAAAGAATGCCCCAAGTCTTCAAAGGGGCAATGGAAAGAGTCACAGCTTTATTTGCATAGCCAGATCTTTTGCTCCTATGAAAGTGCAAGAGAGACTCAGGCAGAAGGGGGTTGTAATTAAAATACAGATCAAAAAGCCACATTTTTCAATTTGCCATGTTAAAAAAATAACAATCATCTTGTCATATTCTCTTTAAATAACAGATGGTCAAGCATGACTAATAGTTCTCTGACTGATGGAAATATGCAAAGTTTTTTTTCATTTAGAAAGGGTCCCCCACCCCACCCCTAATTAGCTTGAGCAACATGGCAATACCAAATATTCAGTAGGGACGTCAAGGCAAATGTTTTTCTCTAGTGTTGAAAGGATGCTGCCAGTAGTCCACATCTGGCCACGGGAAGAGTGTGTACATACCTGTATTTTGCATCCATTTGTGTGTCGAAATTATTGTAATGGTTGCTGGAACAAAATTCATTCCCTGTGGAGAAGTTTCATCTGATCAAGTTTTCTGCATCTATTTTAAACATAGTACTTTTTATCTCGATCTGTCAGAAAAATAATGAGACAAAGAGTGTATCTACATTACCTAGTTATAGCAGTTTGATACTACTTTAAATAACATGGTTCCATCCTATGGAATCCTGGGAGTGTGGTTCCATTTTATTAAAATTAATACTAGAGACAGCTTGCACAGAATCCTCACCAACGTGCAAATTCTGGGATTCCACACAGAGCCATGACAGTTAAAAGTGAGACTGAGCTATATTAATGGTATTGTGTATGTTCTCTCTAATACCATACTTGCACAGTAAGAATGATTGCATAGTACAATGATAGAATAATAAAGTATCTGGGTTTTTCATCCATTGTACAAAATCAGAGACTAATTTTTCTTGTCAGTGTGTAACTTCTTCCTCCCAGACATGTGAACAGCCACAAATGGGCAAAGAACATCCCAGCCCAAGCAAAGAATCATGAAGCTACCTTTCGCCATATCACAAAGCTTGGGATGAACTTCAGAAGCCCAGTCCTATCCTGGGTATCTGATGGTAAGGATGGGTGGATGGACAATTTTAAACTTCCTAGTCATAAAGGGACTAAATCAGATAAATGTACAATACAATTTTGCAGTGTTCAATCCTACTGCTCATTGATATTCCATTCTACAACCCCTTCTGTTCCCTTTTCAAAAAGTTTAGTCCTTAATGAGTTCCCTGCTTAGGTCTTTCACCTAAAATAGGGGTAAGGAAAGTGCTGCTGTTAGGCAATTTAAGGCCTATCAAGGACTAAAAACTATTGTTGAATGCCTGGTTGGTGAATGGAAGTGCTGTTCAGGATTTGGTTCTGGATGAGTGTGCCAACCTAGCTGGTATTACACAGACCTGGCTAGATGAGACTGAGGCAGGGAGTGCTAAACTCTCTCAGCTCTGCCCACCAGGTTTTTCTGTGCAGCAGGAAGCGAGACCTAGGGGGCAGAGAGATGGAGTTGCAGTGGTCTATCATGACTCAACCCCCCTGATCAGGTGTGCTATTCCATAGTCTGCAGGTTTTGAATGTGTATACCTATAGGTGGGTAGCCAGGACAGAAAGTGGATTCTTTTGATGTACTGCCCACCCCACTGCCTCCCTTCCTGAGTTAGCTGGGGTGGTCTTGGAGTTGGTGTTGGAGTCTCCACAGCAAGTAGCACTGGAGAACTTCAATATCCATTCTGAGACTGCCCTGTTAGGAGTGGTTCAGGACTTCATGGCCTCCATGACAACTGTGGGTCTGTCCTAAGTGGTATCTTGCCCTACCTGTGCTGCTGGGCATACTCTGGACCTTGTTTTCTCTTTGGATGGGGTGATGGTGATCTTGGTGTGGGGGAACTCTCTGTAGTTCCATTCTCAGGAGGAGATCATTACTTTGGTCAGGTTTAGACTCACTGGGACACCAAACTTTTGCAAGGGGAGGGGATTGATTAGGATGGTCCATCCCAGGAGGCTGATGGATCTGGTGGATTTCTTGGAGATTTTTCTGCCACCTTGGCAGGTGATTCTTTTGAAGCTCTGACTGACCTCTGGAATAGGAGAATGACACAATCGTTCCTCTCATGGAGTAGAGCCAAACCAGCCCCGTGGTTTTCCAGGGAGTTGGAGATAATGAAACAAATGAGACGGACAACAACATTGGTGGAAGACTTAAAGTGAGTCTGATTGAAAATGGGTTAAAGTCTATTTGAAGGCCTCCTTCATGGCAGTGCAGGAAGCAAATAAATTATTTATTGCTGCCGCCATTGCATCTTCAAGGAGATGTGGTGGCACACGCTATAGTTAACATCCCATTTGGACTATTGTAACATGCTCTACTTGGGGCTGCCTTTGAAGAGTGTTTGTACCTGGAAAGTTATAAGGAGATTCAGAAAAAGTCTCACAGAATATTTTTAACAAATGAAGATCATTTCATGGTACTTTACAAACGGGGAAGTAGCTGCAACTTAGGAGCTCAGAACAATAAAAATACTGATTCAGATAATGCAATTGCTCTCGTAATGGACTGATCATGAATAGATTTTCTTATTAACACATTCTTATTTCTAATCAGTGATTGGAAATAAAAGTGGTGCTTTCCTGCTTATGGTGGGAAAAGCTTTCTTGTATTCAACAAAAAAACAATGGTCTCATCTCTCAGGCTCCCTGTGAGCTGAGATTTCCTATATTGTCTTCTTTAAATGCACCTTTTGTATTTAAAACATGTCCTGCACATGCTCTGTCTAAAAATTCAGTGATTGTTAACAGGAAGCTAAATGTGATCGTTGGTGATTACTTGTATGTACTGGCAAAGTGAGGAAATATCTATTTTTGGACATTACATTTTCTCATGATTGTCTATATTTGCATACGAATGTTACCATTCACAAAATTTGAAGGCATTAATTATTTTGTCTCTATCTGTCCACTATCAAAATACTGTAAAAAAAAAAATTCTGCTTGTTACAAAACCAGAGTATATATGGCTTGAATTTCCTTAATTTTTTTGTCTGCAGAGTAAATCACAATTTTTCTAACATTTCAGTAGTGGTTTCTGGGATTCAACTGGTTCAAAATCCATAATTGCAGGGTTTTAGATCAGGGAAGCACAAAATAAGAACATACCCACCAAATACAAATTCTTACCCACCAACTGAAATTTCCCAACTTTCTTGCACTGAAGAGAATAAGACACTGAAAATTGTTCACACTTAGAAATATTTTGATGGGAAGAACAAAACAACCATTTGATAGATGGCTTACATATAGAGAGCTGATCATTACAGATTCCAAAGGAAATCAAAGAATCAAATCAAGAGAAGGATTGGCAGAAGAAGGTTGGGATTGTCAATGATTCCTACATATACAACTAAAGGAAAAATTTAAAATGGATCTTAAATTAGAAGGAATTGAGACAAACCCTCAACTGAACGAATGGGAGAAAATAGTATTTGAGAAAAAGGAACATTTAACATCACACTTATATAAATATTTACTGGATATGGAATTAGAAACTGAGAGAATAAAAGAATCTATGATCGTCTGGGCACAGAATATTGGGCATACGATAAACCTGGAACATTGGGAAAAAAGCTGGGCTAATACACAAAAATTTACATTAGCTCAGAATTTAAAAGAAAATTACATAAAAATGCTTCATAGATGGTACCTAGATCCATCAAAACTTGCAAATATATACAAGTTGGAAAATAAAGCATGTTGGAAATGTTCACAAGAAAACGGAACCTTTTATCACATGTGGTGGAAGTGTTGTAAAGCTAAGGTTTATTGGAGAAATATTCACAAGTCAATGACAGAAATTTTACAAATAGAGTTGCCTATGACACCTGAAATATATCTTTTAAATATGTTGCATCAGATTGATAAGAAATATAATAGATATGAATATATAATTCTGTATATGGTTTCGGCTGCCAGGATTGTATATGCTAGATATTGGAAAAAAGAGGAAATACCGGAAATACAAGAATGGATACAGAAGGTTTTAGAATTTATTATTTTAGAAGACCTTACACTTAATCTGCGGGATAAAAGGCAGACAAAAAAACTTGATGATTTGAGATCAATTAAGACAGTAATAGAAGAAAACTGGATATAGATATTAAAGGAGTTGAATAGCTGGATAATTGTATATGGATATGATGAGAAATAGATCTGTATACTATAATAGGTAATACGTATACTATAATATGTAATTTAAAGAAGCCAGTCTACATTAGAGAATTTATGTTTATTGAGATCACGATAAGTTACTTAAATAGAGGTTCTATCAAGAGTTGAGGGGAAGTTATAAGAGAAATGGATAGATTGTATGATAACATGGTAAATAAGCTCGCTTTTTTTTGTTTTTTTAATTTGAAAATATGACAATACAAGTATGTAATGTGAATAACAGTTGTTTTAATAAAAATATTATAAAGAAAAAGAAATATTACCTTCCCTTGATGATATTCCCTTGGTAACTTGTTCACATTTTCTTGGTAATTTTGCCTGCTTATTTTCTTTGGATGCATAAACTGCATTTGTAAATGCTCAAATTGAAATTTTAAGCTACTGAAACTCTAGAAACTTTTCTGGACTGAATCAAAAATTCATTGCGGGGGGCAGAATTCTTGTTTGTGGAAGCAACACCCTCATTTTTGCCTTCCCTGAATAAATGGATGGAAGTGGTAATCACACCTTTCATTTGCCAGGCTCATTTGTTTTATATTTCACACACACACACACACACACACACACACACACACACGCACACCATTGTTCCCTATACAAAAATTTTATTTTATCATCTTCCCTCCTTTACCTGTGGTGCAGAATTGCTCAAGCCTAACAAGGAAGGTAAGCTGACAAAACATGTTTCTGCAAATATATGCACATCATGTTGCACAGGTGGCCCTAGCAATAGTTACCATTTCCAAATATATTTGTCTTTTTGTGTTCATGATACAGAAATAGCCTTGGCATTCTTCAGTAGCTTTCTGTAGACTTTTTCACAGATAATGCGTACAAGTTCTTTTTGTAAGTATTACTGATCTAAAGGGATGATGGCATAACTGAGAACTATATGCATGGGATCATACGTTGATTTGTGCTTAATTGCCTCTTTTTAAGCTTTACGTGAAAACATGTTCTACATGTTCTTCCTCTCCCACTCCAACCACCTATGTTTTAAATCAGCAGCTGAATTACTCATGTTTACAGGGCCAGCATATGAACATATGCCGTGGCCTAAACCAATTTTCTCCACATTATGAAGTCTTCCGTGGAATTGACTCCACAAAGTATCATGCAAGAATCTGTGGCAGCAATGCCATACAGGTTAACTGGAAATGCTGGCCATTTCACTTTGAATTCCCCCAATCTTCACGTTATAGAGGAATCAGATCTATTATAATAGCCACAGCTGGCTTTACCATTAGGCAAAATGAGACAGTTGCTTCAGGTGACAGATGATGGGAAGTGTCAGAAAATGTTGCAAAAGTAACTCGTAGGTCTGTTCTGTATTCCTAAGCTAGCATTCTGCCTTTAAATGTGGTGGAAGACGCCCTCTCATTGTGAGTGTTGACAGAAGACTCAACTATCAGTCTAGTCTACTTTTACACCTGGAATGAAAGGGATGCTATGTTGTTCTTAACTTGAGGCAACAGGATACCTTTGGACTAGATCTGGGGATGCTGTTTTTAGAAACACTGGGAGATAGCATAATTTGAATGAAATTGCAGGAAGGAAGTTTAATATCAGATACCTCCTTTAGCTGAGGATTGGTAAGATGGAGGGAAGAGAGCCAGAGTGGTGCAATGGTGTGAGCATTGGATTATGACTCTGGAGGCCATGGTTAAAACCCCCACTCAGTCATGGAAACTCACTGGGTGACCGTGGACAGGTCAAATTGCCCAAGTTAGCCTCAGAGGAAGGCAAACCCCCTCCGAACATATCTGGCCAAGAATCATAGAATCATAGAGTTGGACAAGACCACAAGGGCCATCTAGTCCAACCTCCTGGTATGCAGGAACTCCCATCAAAGCATTCCCAACAGATGGCCATCCAGCCTCTCCTTAAAAACCTCCAAAGAAGGAGACTCTGAGGAAGCGTGCAAGACCACACTCTGAGGCAGCATGTGATAGACAGGAGCCCTGGTGGCGCAGTGGTTAAATGCTAGTACTGCAACCACAAGGTTGTGAGTTCGATCCTGCCGGGCTCCAAGGTTGACTCAGCCTTCCATCCTTCCATAGGTCGGTAAAATGAGTACCCAGCTTGTTGGGGGCAATTAGCTAAAAAACACATTGTAAACCACTTAGATAACACTCAGTTGGTAAGTGGTATAGAAATAAATGCTATTGCTATAGGTTCATTGTAGAGCAGCCATAAGTCAGAAATGACTTGAACATACCCAACAACAAGCTGGAGGAAATAAGAGGTTGTGTCTTGTCAATTTAGTCAAGGTCTCTACTACATTAATTATTGCCTTTAATTTATTAATTAAGGCCCCTACTATTGAATGCTGACTAGAAACCAAAACAACTAAACTGGGCCTATTGTTACTTTGGACATATCATGAGAAAATATGACTTATTGGAAAAACAAGACAATGATCCTTGGTAAACTCTGAAGGTGGTGAGAACAGAGGAAAACCATATTACAAAGATTTTAATAAAGGAAGTTGGGCCCGTCAGTTTGTATGATCTGTTCATAGGGTCACCATAAAGTCAAAGTTGACTTCACAGCAAAATAATAACTATTTTTCCCTTCATTATTTCAGTAATGGACTTTTTGAGTCCAAAGATGAAGATGTTTTATATGCAGTGATTTGTGTGGTGAATAAAAAGAAATAAGATAAAGTCTCAAGAGATACAAATCTTTCCCTATTTCATTTGTGCATGTAACAACAAAAGGATTTCAAAAATGTTCTCTCTCTTGGGGAAAAATCCAAGAACCATTGTGCATTTTTTCCATTGATTTTTTTTTTTTTGGTAGTTTGATGGCTTTTTGTGAAAAATTTGTTGGTGCATTGCATCTCCCTGCAACACAAGATGACCTAGTTTGTTTAAGTTGATCTATGTGAGGCAAGAGCATGGATGCTCCATTCCTTGGAAAAAGATGACCTTCATTCTTATGGCTGTGAGCCCATTGAAAATTGCTCTATACATGTTATACATGGCAACATTCAAATCTGGGCTATGGCTTGATTTTTCTGGCTGAGCTTAGACTTTTCAAATATGCAAACAGGAAAGAAGGCAGATGATGATGATTGGTTTACCGCAGGGGCGTCAAACTCAATTTCATCTTGGGCCATATCAGCATTATGATTGCCCTCAAAGGGCTGGTTGCATCTGTAAGACTGTATAGATGTATCTACTTTATTATCATATTAAATAATTGCCTTTGCATTCAATTATTACCGGTTTTTAAATTGCCTTCCCTCTACTTTCTTTTCTTGGACATTTAAATTGCCTTCCCTCTACTTTCTTTTCTTGGATATTTTGGGGCTATCTGATAATAGTTTATGGTCTCTATATCTCTGTAATGTAGCATAGAATTGGTCAGTATATCCAAAGTATGTCACTTTCTTCTCCCCAGACCCTCTCTGTGCCTCTTTCTGCCCCCAGACCCTCTCTGTGTCTCTCTTGGACCCCCTGCCCCTCTCTGTACATGGTGAGCCCAATCCCCCTATTGCGGGCCCCTGGGTGCCGCAGCTTCAGGAGAGGTGCGAGAGCCACATGAAATGGCCTGGTGGGCCGGATTCAGCCCACAGGCCCTTTGTTTGACACATGTGGTTTATTGGCTCATGATGTCACTAGGGCCCTTAACAATAATTTCATACTGCTGTCCCATCAGATATGCTATCCCTGTAAAGGTCCAGAAAAACTAGTCTGGTAAATAGATGAATTTATTCACAACAGACACCTGGACCATTGTGGTAGAACTTCCTCTGAGGGAAGCGCTGACCGAAATTGGGGAAAATAGTATTTTTTTCCCCAGTGTCTTAGTAGGCTGCAGAATCTGTAAAAGGAAAATAAAGCTGAGTTGACATTGTGGAAATCAGGACTAGATCACATGTGCGTGTTCATAACTTGACAACTGCAGCTCAGGTGGTGACTTGCATGTGTGAATGGAACATAACAGTTCTAATACCACAAATAGAACTTTTCATGTAAGCCTTCAAGAATGACAGGTCCCAAAATGCTGCAATCTGTGGGGGTGGAAAGAAGTATAACATCACCATTATTTATTTTCAGGGCCAACCCAACCATTAGTTAGAGTGAGGTGTCACCCCCGACAGCAGATTTCAAGTGTCATGAAAGATGCAGCAAAATTCTTATTTGTTAGCATTTTATTGTCACAACCAGGGCAGGCAATGGAGATATCTTGGGGGATATCTTGTGTTAGGTGGTGAAATAACTGGAAAGGTCTTGGGTACTATATTCCTATGTTGGGGAAGGTAGAGGTGCATTCTACCTAAGGTAGTAAAATATCTTGATCAGCCTCCGGGTCTGGTGTGTCTGTCTGTCTGTCTGTCTGTCAAGACTTCTGTGTATTTTATTGCTCTGTTTGTGAGTTGTCTTGAACTTCAGTAAAGAAAGTCTAGTTATTTTGTACCTTTACACAAAAGCCTTCCTTGGAGACCAGACTTTAAACTTCTGACACTAGGGAAATGATCGCCATGCAATCACAACAAGTCACGAAGCTCCATTCATTCTTGTTTCCAGAGTCCAGGAAGAAACGTTACATCACCCCAAATGAAGCCTGTTCACACATTCAGCTGTGAGTCATTAAGTGTTGAATAATACATCCATGAGATAAGTGATGCATGTGCAGGTGAGTGAGTGCTGACTCACTAAAAGACCTCTTTTGAAAGTGTTGATTGACTTCTTATTCAGCCTGGCTTTTCAGTAGCTAGAGCTAAACTGGAAGGTAGAGTTTTAAAAAAACATTTTCTATTCACTGCGATTGTAATCATTGCTTATGTGCAGATGCTGTGGGCGGATGTCTGCCCCAAACCTTCAGAACAGAAGAGGCTAGTGAATCAAATAAATCAAATCAAATAGATGCTGGTCCTTGTCATATAGACATTTCTTTCTTTTTTTTCCTCTGGAATTTTGAACTTTGCGTTCACAATTGAATAAGAAGATTGAAAGAGTCAAGAATTTTGCCATGATTAATATTTGTGTCACTAACCCTGACATTTTGATAGCCTTTTCAAGAAAAAAAAAGTGTCCAATATTTTACATTTTGTTCATGGGATTCCATTTCTCTAAGTAGTGAGAATATTCAGGGATAGTGCTTCCTGGGTGTGGTTAGCTTAAGATGAGAGAAAGCACTGGAAATTTAAGGTGTCTTTGTAACATATTTTATTCACAGACCATAGGCACTCAACAGACCTGCCCCTGAACTTTCTTTCAACTCACATCTTTCTTTCTTTCTTTCTTTCTTTCTTTCTTTCTTTCTTTCTTTCTTTCTTTCTTTCTTTCTTTCTTTCTTCTTCCTCTTCCTTCTCTCCCACATTCTTCATATAGGCCATTTCCACACTAGCCAGTTATAGCGCGATGATTCCAACCTCCTCTGGAATCCTGGGGTTTGCAGTTTTGGGAGGGGCTGGCCGGTCCCTCCCGAAACTGCAAACCCCAGGATTCCAGAGGAGGTTGAAAGTGGAATCATCGCGCTATAACTGTCTAGTGCGGAAATGGCCATATTGTATGGATAAGGAGGGAGGATATGTGATTAAGGGGAAAGCAATGCCAAGCCAGAGATTCTACTACTGATGTTGTATATTTCTCACTGCAAATTGACTGTGGTCTTTGGAAGGGGGAAGAATGTACCTAAGTTTGGGAACAACCACTAAGTGCTAGTTTGTTGCATGTCAATTACTTAGGGCCTTTCCACATTACACAATTATTGTACTATAATTCCACTTTAATTACCATGACTGCCACCTAGGGAATCCTGGAGTTTGTAGTCTTGGGAAGTACTGGAGCTCCCTGGCTGAGAATTTTAAATATCTTTCCCTAAACTCCTAATCCCATCATTCCATAGAACAGAATGGTGCCAGTTAAAGTGGATTCATAGTGCAATAGTTGTGTAGTGCAGAAGGGCCTTTACTCTCACCTCCCCCCAAACTGCATCAAGGTCTAACTTTTTAAGTTATTGGTTAACAGCACTCACTACTAGAGTGTAGAGACAAATCATTAAATACAACTACTTATGCGTTAGTCCATTTCCCCCCTTTCCCCAAGGAAATTTAAGCAGTCAATGTGCTAGTTAACATCACTCACTACTCCTGTGGTGCAATGAATAAGAGTTTTTGTTTCTTTATTAACTACGGGTAAGCCTGAAGGGGAAGAAGATGGTAGGGGAGCATTTGGATTATTAAGAACTGGAGATAGCAGGGACTAAACATGGGATTCCTGGCACTTGCATGCAATACATGTGCTCTAGCATTTATCTTTGCAGATTATGCTTCTTAATTCTAAGTGAATGGAAGTGATGTAGAGGATGCAGTTATTTAAACGAATAGGAAAATGTTCTGCATATGCTCTGAGACACTTAAAATATTTCTGATTAAGAATTCTCCAACCTTGATGCAGGGACTGATCCTTGTAACTACTTTGTGCTGCACTTCAGTATAGCAATAGACAGGGTATTTGCATATGTGTCCTCAAGTCATCTGTCAATTTATGGCAACCCCATGAACTTTCCATAGGATTTTCTGAGGCAAGGAATGCTCAGAGGTGGTTTTGCCAGTTCCTTTCTCTGAAATATAGCCTACAGCACCTGAGACTCAATGGCAATTTCCCATTCAAGTACTAAGCAGGGCTGACCCTGCTTAGTTTCCAAGATCAAACAGCACCTGGTGCCTCCAGGTATTTAGGCAGACAACCTGAACTGAAATGAACACATAGTTTCTTATTCTCCTTTTCCAATCCATACAAACTGTCCACAATGTTTGTAGGGTTTGCAAAAAAGATACATGTTGTGGGGGACGGGGATCATGGATGGTGGTGGAGGAAAGAAAAGTACAGATTAGGGATATCTGAGATTCTATGTGACTCCATGCTTTAAAAGACGTTCCCCAACCTGGCAGTTTTCAGATATATTCTGCGACAAATGTCACCATCCTCAGCCATCAATCAAAATTAGGACTTGTAATCCAACACATATGGAAAGACAACTTAAAAATAACAGAATGAGCATTTTTTGAAGGAACCAATAACAAAATGTGCCACTAGAGGGCAAAGGTGACTACTAAAGTTGTCATTCTCAGTAAATCTCATAGTTTCTTAAAATTTTCACATACAATATTAAATTAACAAAGCAATGAATGCTAAAACAATGAATTAAATTCTACTGCACCCAGCACTGACAACAACAAATTAGTTTTCAAACACCTAACTGCCAGCGTTAATGAATTAACTGTTTAATTTTAGATGCCAAGCTCTGATCCACACACATAGCTTTCCACGTGAACTAGAACCCACAAAATCAAAGTTTTAAAATCACGAGGACATGTTACATGTGTGAGCCTCTCTTCTTCTGACAGGCACCCTCACCACACAGGCATTACATTTGGGGACCAAGGAGGTGGTCAATATTATGATAAGGCTAGAAGAATGGAGAACAATCTCATTTTTCTCCCTCTGATTGGAGAACTGCATCTGAGATCGGATGCCATCTCTATTGTTTTCCCCCTCCCTCCCTCTGGCAAGTACATGGTCATGGCACTGCCCCATGGGGCTTCACAGCTGCCTGTGGATGGGGGGTGGATTCAGAGCTGCACATGTGAAGGTTTATACTCCATCACCCATTCCACACTACACTGTTATAGTGCTATTATTCCATTTTCAACAGCCTATGGAATCCTGGGGCTTGCAGTTAAGGGAGGAGCATTTAGAATTCTCATCTGGAGAGCTCTTTGGCCTCAGTAAACTACAAACTCCAGAATTCCACAGGATGTTGAAAGTGTAATAATAGCACTACAACAATGTAGGGCAGAAATGGCCAATATCTTGATACAGGATATCAAGTATGGTCAGCTTTCTTTCCTTTACCAGAGGTGAGAGAAGTAATCCACCTTCTCCAGTTTCATTTTTTTTTTTTTTGAAAAAATAAGGGCCATTAGAATCATGTTGGTTAGTCTGAACTAGAGTGGACCCATTCAAAAAATTGCTGAATGGCAAGTCAACACATAGGTAAATCCCATTTATTCAATGAGTCTACTTTAGGTAGGACTAGCAATAGAATTCAGGCCAAGATTTTTCTTTTCATTCTAGCGATTTCAATTATCTGCTGAAGTTGACGTTTTCTGGGGCTGAAAACTGTGACATGATAAGTATTTCTTGGAAGGTGTGAGATATTAGATTTCTAATACCATGACAAATTGTTTCGGGGAAGGAGCCTGACCAAAAGTGATGACTAGAAGAAGACATCTTTATTCCAGTGTGGAACAACAGAAAAGCTGTCACTGACTAAAGATGTCCTCACCTATATTTGGAGTAGGAATCAAACAGTGCAGCTTCTCGTTGCAAAACCCCCTGGGTGACCTTGGATGAATCATATTCCCTCAGCCTTAGTGGAAAGTAATGACAAACCTCCTCTGAATAAATCTTGCCAAGAAAACCCTGTTACCCCAAAACATCGGTGCCACAAGGGCCCACCAGCGATGCCAGTACCTCTGTTCAATAATGGGGAATAAATAGCTCAAAATTAGGAACAAAAAAAAAAGATCAGCCAGAAGACTTATGGTACAATTTAAATGTGTTTTATTGGGGGAAAATATACATGCACACACACAAAATAGTCATAACAACAAGTGATCACACAAGGCTAACTGAAAAGAAAGGAAGGAAAATTGGATAGAGGAATGGGAAGAGGATTGATTGGGTTATATCCAATCCAGAGAGAAGTGAAGTGATGATGTGGCTTGGACTGGTGTCCAAAGACAGCAAAAGGTCTGAGGGAAAAAGTGGATCCCTGAAATAGAAAATGCTATGAGGGGAACCCAAAATTAGGGTCTCTTTATACCCAAAAATCTGCCCTGAAGGTGTGAGGCATTAATGACTCTCTATGTAAACAAAAGTTTTGCAGAGTGGACAAAAGGTGACAGGATGGGTTGATGATTGTTAATGTGTGAAGGAAACATGTTGATGGTTTTAGCATGTAGATTGCAAAGACTTTGGTGGCTGTGTGATCAGGGACTAGGAAGAAGTCACAGATGTGAAAGGATGAGACAGTTATTGATTTGGTGGAAATCTTCTTGTTTTCCTAAGCCAGAGCTGTCAAAACAATCAAAGCTTCTTTTGTTTTTGGAGTTTGCAACAAGTAGGTTCTAGAGATTTGATAGCTGCTTTTATGGCTTTCATGTCTGAAGACAGGATTTTGGAAGATGTTTGTGTTTGAAAGACTTCGGTAGGAAATGCACACCACAGGGGTTTGCTCTTGCTCAGAGCTGGCTATTGTTCTCTTTGAAAGGATTATCTGGCCATGCTCAGGGTCACCTCTCTGGCTTGTTTTTCCAGCCCAGGTTCCCTCTTTCACATGGCTTGCAGTTATCATTTATATTTTATGCCAAATAATACATTTGCCAATTAAACCATATCAAATGTGAGACTGCAAAGCCTCCTCCTAACAACCTTGGGATAGGGTAGCTATAAGTTGGAGATGACTTGAAAGCACATGATACCAAGAGGGTGTGAATCTCACTGAACCTAAATCTGAGCAAACCTGTTCAGAATTGTGCTTGGATCCTACAGATGCTACCACTGGGAATTCATGCTAGAGTAGCAGCAACGTGTGTACCTTTCTGTCTATGAATTCATGGTGAAACTTCTAGGCTTCTACCTCACACCTCAGTTGCTATACTCTAAGCCCTTATAATGGCCAGAATAACATTGGTATCTTATGCATGCATAGATTTCCCCAATCAAAGCAATCAGACAGTTTTGTGTCATAAGGAATGTTTGCATTCAGGTCATGGTTGTGAAAGCAGACTTGTGCATGAGGTGCCACTGCACATGATAGGGCATTTAGTCATACATTTGGTTTCACAACACTGGCATTCAACCCAAGGGTTGCGTAGCCCAGTTAATGCAGAACCCCACATGCAGAAATTTATGGTATGTAACACCAACATAGGCTCCCAGCCAATTATCTCATGTTTTCATTTTCCCCTTTCCCAGGTGACAGGAGAAAAAAAAACTTAGCTACTATTTTGCATGGGTTTATTTTATCCCATTTCTATCCATTTCAAGTGTTTCACAAAGCTTCAGCCAACAGTTAGCTGTTTGAAAAGAAACTTACTGGAATGAAATTAAATATAATAAATATGTAAAAAGAGCACATCTCAAAACATACTTTCACAGCTTAAAAGGGAATGAGAAAGAGAGAGGAGGGAGATTTGTGGCACATTTTAAGCATGCAAAAGGGCCGGATTCATTCTCTTATTTTAAAATTAATTTACAAGGCACTTGCCTCATGGCATTCTCTGGGATATTGCATGCAGAAGTTCAATGTTTTGCTAAGTGGTGCCTTATACCTGAAGGATGTGACTGCAACATCTGTACCAAAAGAAAGAAAGAAAAAAGAAGAAGCAAAAGGAAACTGTGGATAGACAAAAATAAAAGCGGCATTCTATGATCAAAGATGGAATGACCTGAATAGAAAGACCCTTACTAGCCAAGAGATTCCAAAAGACCCCAAAGAATATCCTCAGGGAAGCAGTTTCAGCCAAGGAAGTTCAGACATCAAATCAGAACGCAAGAGAACTTTATGGTAAAATGTGGGACTTTGGGGAGGGGGAGGCAGGAATATAGATTTCATGTTTCACAAGGCTATGATTATGTGATATACATATTTTTCTTCCAACATCAAAGTCCTGTTGTTAATAGTTAAATATTCACAGATGCAAATGAGCCTCTCTTTTGCATAAAGTGATAATTATTTTATTCATTAGGACTTGGTAAAACATTGTCCTCAAATTCCATGTTAATTTTTGCTTTAGGGCCCCCCGAGAACTGAGTTTGTGAGTTGAGCTGGGAATGCTATTGTGAGAGGAGCTGATTTCCATGGAAGAGCAGGTCTGCTTTACCCAAATGGTTCCAGCATTCTTAGTATGGCATGTCCAGCCTTGCCTATTATATCCTCTAAATGTCTGCAGGGAGATCGGGGGACCAATGTCCCGCAAGGTCATCTGTCAATGCCAGCGGAGGAGGGAAGGAACTGTCAGTCTCCTGGCATCATTGTGTCTCTTCCAAGATACAGTTTCTGTACGTCCCCCATTTTGTCTCTCTATCCATGAGCAGAGTATGGGTTGTCATGGACAAAGCATGTCCTTCCTTCTTGGCCTTACCTCCCAACATTACACCCTCACCCACACAGATATATGCATATACATATACATACACACACACATGCACCCCTACAGTTTTCCCAGGGTCAAGAAAAACAATGGAGCAAGGAGGACAGGGAGAGAGCTGCACTTGGCTGCAGACACTTGATAAATGGGTGGGCAGGCGGCAAGTGACAATATGCAGACAAGTGATATCATTTGCAAATGGATTCAGCAAAGCGGGGGGGGGATGTGTGTAAGGAAGGCGGGGGAGAGGACAAAGTCATGGGCATGGGGGGGTCGAAGTATCTCATTAACTCTTCCAAGGATACATAGTGAGCATGAGATTTCAATAGAGAAATGTCTTAGGCACTTGCTTAAGTGGAAGTTATGCTAAGGGAATGACTTTCCTACCTGAATTAAGAATGTAAGGGGGAAAGCACTTAGGCCAAATGTATTAAAACTGCAGCCTGGAAGTAACTAGTTGCCAACGAGTTACTCATAATTAATTATTTTTCCAATAATGATGGTATTAATTAAGCTACAGCTGTAATGTCATACTTTTCCTACTTGTGCATTGCAACTTTAACTCTTTGGTTATGGCCATAGGGCCTTTCCACACTACACTGCTATTATTCCACTTTCAACATCCTGTGGAATCCTGGAGTTTGCAATTTAGGGAGGGCCAGGGAGCTCTTTGGCCTCTGTAAAATACAACCCCAAAATTCCACAGGATGTTGAAAGTGGAACAATAGCACTATAACAGTGTAGTGCAGAAAGGCCCATAGTTACTGGGGTGTGACCTCATCAAATAATGAGAAAGGAATATAAGCCCATTTCTACAAGATTGCTGAAGACTGATTCTCTTCTAGCTGTTTGGTTGAAGGCTTTATGAAGAGACCAAGGCATTTTTCATAAGGCATTCACTGATCCAGGGGAATGAAAATATGAAACTGTGTTATATCCCATAAAACCTGTCTTTAAGCTAGTTAAAGACTTTGAGAACTCTCTGCTTCGTACTCAAGTTAATATAAAGTGGTTGGTCAGCAGAAAATATTGTTCAGGCTTCTTACTCATTAACTTGGTTGTTCTTTGTTATCTGGAAGGTATTGTTCTTTCAGTTGATTGTTTCCCTGAAGATCACCTGTAATTTTAATATATAGCTTGCAAGCTAGTTCATGCATTCTGTGCCAGGATTTAAACTGTGGCCAGAAATATGAAAAAAAAGTTCCTCCAAATAATATGTCACTTTGAATAAAGCCAACCAAGTTTTGTCTTGGGAAATTTTTCCCTTAAAAGGTGGTCTATAAGGTAGAAGATTTGTGACCTGTGGGTTGCTGTCAGTCCAAAGGGGCTTTTTTTGCACCCCATGGTTTGTCCAGATTCCTCAGGCTGCCGCAACTTTTTTTATTTCTGAAGGGTGTTTCCCAGCTCAAAAACATGAATCACCACTCCTCAAGGTAACCTTCAGGTGGCACAGATTTCCCTTAAAAACCACCTAAAGTACAGGGCAGGAGATTATCTCACAATTGCCTGTGCAGAAAGAAGATTCAGTGACCAGCCTAGTCAACTTCCCTACATGGAACAGAAAGAGTCCACCCCACTATACTTGAGAGTCCCAACCATCAGAACAGGATGGACCATGAGAACACGACCTGACTTCCCCTATGAAAATTTAATTTAATTTTCTATCCTATCAGCCAAGTACAACTGGCCCTGCACATTTGCAGGTTTCACTGTCACCAATTTCATTAATTGCAAGTTTCTCCAAACCCAGCCTGTTACTTCGGCCCAGGTCTACCCGGTGATAGCAGTCGATATCGTTTTGATATCAAAACCATTCAGCCTTCCTCTGCCACCCCGCCCCACGTGTTTGCGAGGCCTCTGAACAAGCACGTAAACAGGCGCGGCTGGTAATTGTTGGACATTCCATTCTCTACCTAGGCAGGCAGAACAGAGCCACTCCATTGCTTCAGGGACCTCTCCTGCAAACACCTTTTTGCTTAAGCGCGGCACTAACAAAGGCGCCAGGCTCTGAGCCGATAGTCTTACAAAGCCAAACTAAGCACCTTGCATTTGCATACTGGCTACGCTATTGTTAAATCAGCGCTAAGCCAATCATGTTAAACTTGACCTTTTCCAAAGCCTTGTCCTGCTCCAAACTCACATTGTTCTCACCAAGTACGGCATGGCCTGCAGTCACAATTCACCCTATATAAACCCCCCCGATTCTGAGACCACCTCGGATCGCTCCTGAGTTTCATCCAGCCTTGCTGCCGCTGTGTCTGGCGAGCCGTCCCCTCAGTCCTACGTACTGAGACTCCATTTCCACGAACTCAATCTTCAAACTTCTTCAGGACTACGAGACAGGTGTCGTATCACCCATTTCCCCCGAAAATCCCTATTTCCAATTCTTCCATTAGCTGTGTGGTTGTGGTGTCTTTATTGTTTGTTTGTCTTTCAATAAAACATCATTTTTGCTATTTTAAACCTGTATGACTGCTTGACTGACCTGACCCCGTAGACGCTGGGTTGCAAGATCCCTGCTAAGTTACCCTGCCTCTTGCTAGCTTTAGTGAGTGCTTCAGCTAATTTTCCCCAAAGTTACGTTATCATGGTTTGGTTATTTGGGTGTCCCTCCCAGGACCCCCAGAGAACAGGGTAACAAGCCTCTCTCCAAAGTGCTTCTTTTCTTGGGGAACCTCCCCTCTTGACACCTCTGAGCAAACCACACAGACTTTTAAAAACCTACCTCTAATCCTCTTCTTTCTCCACCAGCCACTGCCCGGTCATCTAAGAATGGCTCACAGCCTAATTTCTTAGCACCACCGATCTCTCCTGATGCCCCACACACTCAACGAAGGAGACAGACAACAGAGAGGAAGTATAAGTTCACCATGCCAACTTACCCACTTTCTCTCTCCTTTCCCTGACCTGGTTTGACACACACAGACACACACACATATTTTGATTTTTGTGGGTTTTTTTCACTTTTGCAGGGCTCCTGTATCCCTCACCCTTTCAAATGTGAAGGGCTGACTATGGCCATTTCCGCACTAGACTGTTATAGTGCTATTATTCCACTTTCAACTTCCTATGGAATCCTGGGGCTTGCAGTTTAGGGAGGGGCCTTTGAGGCCTCCTAAACTGCAAACCCCGGGATTCCACAGGGTGTTGAAAGTGGAATAATAGCACTATAATAGTCTAGTGTGGAAATGGCCATTACCTTTCTCTGTATGAGTTTCTGTACAATGTGCTATTTTTGAGGCAGCTTCCTCAGGATGCCACTGGCCATCTGGGTTGAGCCTGCAATGATGCAGGAAAAGTCCATCTCAGTACTCTGCTAGCTTGTTAGAGAATTTCAGGAGGCAAAATCTCCTATTAACTGGACTGATCAGCTGTAATAACTGGAGCAGAAATCACACCTAGACAACACCCCTATCTAGTGACCTGCCCCAGTGAGAATTACAAGGTTGCCACAGAGGTGAGTAACTACCAGAAAGATGGTAGTGGGTCTCACACACCCTTTCCCAGATACAAAGGGCCATGTCTGCTGTGCCCCCTGAATTTTATTTGGATTTTTAATTTTTCTTTTTAGTCAAAATACCCCTATACTCTCTGGGGTAGGATTTCACTACGTTTTTATCTCCTTCCAGCTGTTTCAGTCCCAGGAGAGTCTTATCTGAAGTAGGAAGTAAGCCAGAAGTTACTTCCAGTTTGCGGGGGGGGGGAAATCTCCCTGCTTAAAACAGCCTGGGGGAAGTGGTTAAGAACAAAGCAAAATGTTGTTTCATATGCCAAAGAGCAGTAATTTCCAACTTGGGGTGTGTGTGTCCCCAGCAGTACAAATCAGGACATTTAAGGATATGTGGAAAAAAATCCTGAATAATGGCAAAAAAAATCCCTGGAAACTAAATAAAGGCCCTTTCCGCACAAAGTGAGTGAATCGCTCCGTGCTGTTACTCACCGCTTCTTCTGGGTCCAAAGTAACGCGGACTTTCCCTTAAGCCCTTCTGCAGGGCTCCCCCATTAGTCCAGGGCAAATTGGAGCAGTGCGAGGTCTTTAGATCTGCACTGCTCTGGCTGAAAATGGTGGCCTCCTGTTTCTTTGTGGGTTCGGACCAACCACTGACGCTGGCCACGCCCACAGCCTGCCCTCCGCTGATCACAGGCTCACATTGGTGTGAGCCTGCGCATCTGCACAAGTCAGCAGGAACGCAATGGCATGTTCCAAAAGATTGAAAGACTGGATTTTTCCAGTCTTCACTTAGTGTGCTGGAGGACTACTTCGGGGCGTTTTGGATCGGACTAAGGTGCAGAACTAAGGTAAGTAGTCCGGATCTAGTCCAATCCAAAGTGGGGATGACCTCCGTGCCAGGACGCCTTGGCCCATTTTAACTTCCTTGTGCGGAAAGGGCCATAGACACAGATGCCAACAGTGTAGGACAAGATACAGGTCAAAAGCTGTTAAATTAACTGAACATTATGATGAGTGATGGAATGGGTTTCCTTTATTATTTAATCTCAAGAATAGCCCATTCCCTTGCTTTGCTATTTTGGCAAATGGTGGGGAGTACTCCCCTAAACAATATATTGCAAACACCCTGCTACCATGTCATGTTCAGCAATGCATCTCTCACAGGCTCCACCTTCACTCTCCCCTGCTTCATAAACACTTGAGTGCTGTCGTGCCAATACTGGGGTCTACATAAGCGGGCACCTCAGTCAGACCTGTGAGCAGTGTTCAACAAGTTCTTCCAGATCTTCTATAAGTCTCTTCTCTTCGTCATCATTTTGAGTTTTAAATTAATTTTACAGTTCATGCATTATCAGATATGGATATGGTTGAAAACCAGCACAGTAAAAAAGGTGAAACATAATGTCGACAGTGACTATATTAGTAAATGTAAATAAATATGCACTCTCTGTTCACTTTATTCTTCCATTGTTTTTTAATCCCATTATTGGGCTATTTATTTTACAGTTATAACATATACTTTTGAAATAACAGCAACTATATTAATTACAAACATTTTGCTAATATGAAAGGTACAATCTATGGAAATGGACTGCCAAGAAGTATGCAAGTGAAAAAAGGTTGGGAACCACTGCCATAGAGGGTGTAGGGATATTTTTCCTCTCAGGCCATACAAACAATGACCACAAGTTCCACACCCCTGCTCTGTTATTGTAATGGCTGCCTTTTGCCAGGCAACAGAGTGCTGAGCTAGCAGAAGGCTGTTCTGCAGCCAAACTGAGACAACTTCAGTGGGGCTTGCCTGTTTAGGGTTGAGCAGAAGTGTAGTCAGAAAGTTTGTCCAGGAATCAAGAATCCAGTGAGCAGCAAGATTGAAGAGTTCAAGGTTCAAAGAATCCAGGTGTTACCCTGAAAACTGGGGGTCCTGCGAGGGGCACCCGGCTTTGCCAATTAAAAATACCAAAGATGGGGAAATTAGACTCAGAGCACTGGTTTTGCTAGCGAGAGAGGCAGGGTAACGAAGCAAGATCTTTCACCCTATGTCTACAGCGTCGTGTTAGAGAGTGGCTAGACAAGGTGGTTCCAAACAATAAACAATTCTTTATTAAGAACAAAACACAGAAGGCAAACATAGACTAACTAACTTAGAACAGAAAGAGAGTTGCAGGGAGAGGCAATACGACCAGTTCTGTAGTCCTGGGGAGAGGTTGGAGATTCGGGGAAGAAGACTCAGCATGGGGCACTGAGGAGAGTCCCTTAAACACACCAATGGCAGGGCGGGATGGCAGTCAAAGGTGATCCGAGGATCGGTTAAAAGTGAGGGGTTTTTATAGGGAGGATCGTGCCTTTTGGCTATGGCGGTCCCAAAGGAGAACAAAAGAGGTTTCGGTGCTGGACAAAAGGATTTGGTGAGGTCAGGCTTCGCGTGATGGGATTTGCGTGTAGAAACAATACCTTTGGCCAAGACGTTGATGGCCCAACTAATAAGAGTAATTTGACTAAAACCCGCTTGGCTATTGAGGAGTCTGTGGCGGGAAGTTCCCTAAAGCTTCGGGCGAGTTTTGGGTTGCTGGCTACAAAGAGAAATGGAATGCAAACCATTAACAGCTGCTTCTCTGTCCGTGCTTATCCGGAGAACTTTGCAAACACGTGAAATGAGGTAATCACTAGCCAGTCCAGCTAAGGCCAAATTAAATGATATCAAAAGATATCTGGGGGTCCTCACCGAGGGTGCCATGGCTGAAATAACACAGGCAGACAGCAAAGCAGAATCTGTAGCACACAAAGGCAAGGGCCAGCAAACACACAAGTTGCTTCTGGCTTTAGACCACCACCCGCTGCCTTAAAAAGGCTGGAGCCAGCTTGCTCTCGTCCCAGGTTACTACCCTCCCACCCTGACTAGCTCCCAGTGTGCTTGTGTTTGCTTGTCCTCCTGTGAAGCTGCTGTTCAGCTGGAGAAGTTGACTCCTGACCCATGACAGTTATTTCTGTTTTTGAGTGGTTGATGGAAACAGAATTATGCCAAGTTTCAAGACAGGCAGGATTGGGAAAGTAAAGATGTTTTGAGTCCAGATTTGCTGTACTGCAGACAAACAAAACTGCAGAAAAAACAAAAGAGATGACGTACACGGTGTGGAAGGGTAAGATTCACTGCTTGGTCTGTTTCTAGCTCCCTGGACTCAAGAGGGAAGGACAGCCAGCTACTGGCCTCCATTAGTCTCTACAAAGTTGTGGGGGAGGCAATAAAAGGCCAGCAATAAAAGGTATGAAGCAGGAGAGCTGGAAGGCAGAAGCTGCAAGACAACAAAAAGGCTGCAGGCTGTTCCACTAGACCTCAAATGCAAGGGAATGAAGGGCTGTGACTAAGGTCTGGCTAACACTTTTTCTGAGGCCTCCCTTGGTTATCTGAGCTGGGAAAATATACCCAGGAGACTTAGTTGTGCCCAAGAGAGTTGTAAGTCAATAGGAATTAGAGGGAGTTGGGAGATTAACCCCTCTACAGAAAGTCTTCCCAGGCAAATTAGCAAATTAAGAGAGGCCTAAGGATTGCTGATGCAAAGCACCCTTTCTCATCTTGGCAGAATACTTTCTTTTCATTGGTTTATTCATCTTTTTCTTACTCCTGGGGCTCTTACCCCTGCCCTTTCTCCCTTCTACAGCTCCTCAGCCTCTTATTTACCAGGATCCTAACAGAAGTTCACCTTGCAGCTACTTTCACTGATACATTGTCCAATTTCCTATCTGAGGACTCTCAGGGAAGACTCTTCTCCCTACATGAGTGGCTCTGGGCTTTATTGAAAGGGTATGTTAGCTAGGGAGCAGGTTGACATGCTGTTTCCCATGAAGGGTCTGAGCTCTGTTTTAATGGTAAAACAGCATGACAACTGGACCTGGGCTCTGCTAGCCACCACAAAACAACTTATGGAAAGTGAGGAAAGGTCTCTTTCATGAAACAGGTAGACATGCACAGGGGGCTTTACTTAAAGAAACCATGGAGTCTGGCATAATTATTTAAATTTTGACAGGATTAAGATGATCTCATAATGGTAATCAGAAACGGAGTTATGAATCTTTTAAAATTATTTTTCTTGGAACATTGGGTGTTCTCAGGTATGCTTTCAGATCATCCATTTTGAGCATCTAGTACTTTCAAAGTACAACATCATGGTTTGATCTAGGATCGGAGGGTTTTCTTTAATTTAGCTTTGTTACTTTTATTTTATAAACTTTATAAACTTCATAGAAAGAGACTTGAACTTTGTGTGTTGTTCAGTCCTCCAGATGGTGGCTGACAGTTTCAGAACTACTGTCCACCCAAAAACTAAACTGTTGTCCCCTAGATCACGTATGAGTGTGCATTGGTTAATCCACAATTGTATTCTTTCCTGGAAGGCTTGCCTGGGCCTACTTGGATGCCTTTTTAATACCAAGCAATGGCCTTTTAAAAATTTGTCCTCATCATAAAACTGTTTTATTAGTGGCATTTTATGTTGCTCTTACTGCTGTGTCTTTCTCCTCATTCATCGTTGTTGCACTATGTATTTATAGTGTATGCCATTTAAAAAAAAATTACAGGCAATCTAAAATTATTTTATTGAAAAACTGCACATCTGCTCTTATAAATAAATATCCTTAGTTTTTGATCATGGGTTGTTGTTTCCCAGAAGCATCTATCTTTCTAACTGGTCTATTTACATCATATTTCAGCCATTTAATAAAATGTTGTTTTCTTTTTCCTCTCCCTCTGCTTCACTCCATGCCCAATAAGGATACTCCCATTCTTTTTCTGTTGATGTTGGGATCCCTTGCCTCTATAATTTATATTTTCTTTCTTCCCTGTCACCTGTGGACCATTCACTCTACACAATTATGGCCATTTCCACAAGGCGTATTTAAAACGGTGCAGTGCATCCTCCACGGAGGTCATCTGCACCTTGGAGCGGACTGGGTTCGGATTACTTACCATAGATCTGCACCTCAGTCCGCTCCAGAATGCCACTGCGAGCCTGGTCCCTTGTGCAGATTCACAGGCTTGCACCAATGCGAGCCTGTGATCTGCCGAGGGTGGGCTTTAGGCTGGTGAGCTTCATCGGTTGGTCGAGACCCATGACCAACTGGAAGCCGCCATTTTGGACACTGGAGCAGTGCGGATCGACGACCATGCACTGCTCCTCATCCCGAACTGGATGGGACCGCCAGAAGATCCGGTAAGTAGCGGCACGGGGCGATTCCCTCGCACGGTGAGGAAATGGCCCATAGCTCTATAGTCCACTTTAACAGCCATGGCAACATCCCATGGAATTCTGGGACTGGCAGTTTAGGGAGGAGTACTGGGCACTACCTTTTCACGGTGGTGGGATTTTGTGCTCCTATGAGGTAATGCTGACAGCAGCAGTGCTATTTGGTAGGGTCTCCCATGTCAGACAGGTTTTTGCTGAGGAGCCAGACCAAGGGCCTTTCTGTACTACACTGTTATAGTACTATTATTCCACTTTCAACATCCCATGGAATCCTGGGATTTGCAGTTTAGGGAGGGGTATTTAGAATTCTCAGCCAGAGAGCTCTTGGGCCTCAGTGAACTACAAACTCCAGAATTCCACAGGCTGTTGAAAGTGAAATAATAGTAGGGATGGGCCAACTGAATCCTTGAATCTTGGACAAATCCGAATCCCTGTGCCAAAATGCACCAACCAAATAGTTTGTTGGAGACTGGGATGCCTGAAAACCCGGGAGACCAGACACATAAGGGGAGAGGGCAAGTAGGTAAGTTTTTCCCTTGGAGTAATAATGGCCCTTGCTAACAATTTCCGAAATTACATCTGGGGTTGTATTCTAATATATTTAAATTGAACATTTAATATTTAAGTTCAGCACTTGACTGGAAGGTACAGTCTTGAGATTTCAAGGACAGCTAAAAGATTCCTTTGCATAGTTCCCTTGCAGAGCTCTTTCAAACACAATTCTGGAGTTTGTAGTTTGAAGTGATTAAGCTGATAGGTTATGCCAAAGAACACATTAGAGGGAAGTGGTTGAGCACATTGTACCTTAGTGATATAGCACAAGGTTTAATGTGTAGAACAGTGGTTCCCAAACTTTGGTCCTTCAGGTATTTGGATTTCAGCTCCCAGAATCCTTGAACATCAGCAAAGCTGACTGGGATGTCTGAGAACTGAAGTCTGAATACCCAGATGACCAAAGTTTGGAAACCATTGGTGTAGAAAGTTCCGGGTTCAATCCCCTTTATCTCCAATTAGAACTGGAAAAACACTTTTTTTGGAAACTTGGAGAGCTGCTTCTCGTCACAATTAATGGATTAATTGTTAGATGAACATACCACGAGGCAGCTTCTTTTGGGTTTGTGTTTCTTTAAAGAAAAAAAAAACACATATTGAAGAAATTCTGGAACTAATGTGCTACTCTAGGCAGCCACCTACAGTACTATAAGAGTACAACCATCCATATATAATGAAGTGGTTTTTTTTTAAAGAGAACAGTTAAACCGCACTCAAGAACCTGTGACCCCAGCCATTTTTTGCACGGCCTGGAAGGTAACTGACAATGGTAATATATGGAAGAAGGCACATTCTAAGATGAACATCTTGCTCATCCTTTATTTTGATAGGCATCCTGTTAGTGACATACACCAGCATAAAAGGCTGGGTTATTTATTTATTTATTTATTTCTACCCTGCCTTTCTTTCAATATGGGTCCCAGAGTTGGAGAGGGAGGAGTTACACACCTTCCTTGTACAAAGACACCTTCCCCCCTCAAAACCCATGTGTTTCCCACTGTCTCCCTGACACAAATGCACAAGAATGAAGGAATCTTCTGGGACCTCCTGAAGGTCTTTGAAAATGATGTCACTGCTGTGCGTTTTGCTACAGGGACATAGCCAGCCACCTTTCAGCCATCCCTGTTCTCCACTGACCACTACATGGCTGTGTATGGGGAGCACAAACAGAGAGGTGGGTTTCAAGGGAGCAAAGAAAAGGAGCCACCTGGAAGGGATTTTATACCTTGTTTCCCAATGCAGGCTCAATGCCTTTCACCTCATCCTTCTAAAAGATTTTGGTCAAAATTTTCTTTCTTTCTTTCTTTCTTTCTTTCTTTCTTTCTTTCTTTCTCTTTCCATTCACCTGTCACTGCCATTTTATAGCCCTTCCAATTAAATGCAGACCAAATTGTTAGACCTTCCATTAACTATCATAGTATCCTGCTGAATTAGGATCCTTTTTCTGGCTTTTATTATGGACACAGACAGGAAGCATTTAAAAACCTGCCTGGCATTAATAACTTGACACTGTCCTCCACCTCCTCTATCTCCAAATGGCCAGTTAATGACAGCATTTACTTTAATGTCATTGATTAAATTGTATCACCTGTAACAACCTTTCATACATTTGGAACTTAACTTAATTCTAGCCTCCTCCTCCTTCTGTCCAGTGAGTTGCATCCAGATCATACTTTTCTGGGGGGCTCTTCTATTTCAAGAGGGCTGGACCAAGAACACACACAGAGAAAAACCCAGTGGATTTTCCTGACTTTCATTTCTGTAAGATGGCTTTTCATCACCTTGACACTCCTGTACAATAAAATGTAGATGAAATATCGCAGCATTTGAAATAGTCCCATCTGCCCAACCTTCTTGGTTGGTGACATTGGGGTTGATTTATTAATGCCAGCCTATATGCACCACCTACACACATACTCTTCAGAGTCCTCAGGCTTTGGAGGTTGCTTAGAGTCAAGCAAATGTAGAACAAAGCTAGATGAAATAACCAGCCATGATTCTCTGTAGGACAATGGCACTGGCCTGAGTGAGGAACCCTTTTACTCATTTAAGTAAACTTTGCCTCAGTTAGCACCTGTCCACTGGGTTGCCAGGTGTCCCTTATTATATGGGATACCTTCTTTGAGGGACAGAAAGCTTGTCCCTTATAGGGCTGGCACACGTCCTTTATAATAAAGGAAGTCCCCTGATTGAAGTTTGGAAGTCTTCCTTTATATAGACTGAATGAGATGCACCGAAATCTAGTATTTTGGGGTGTAGGCCTCCACAAAGACAAAAATGTAATCATGTAATCATCATATAATTTATGAATGCGGGTAGTATCTGAATGTTACAGAGAAATATATGATTAAGTGAACTAAAATCAGTACTTTCATTTGCTATTAAGGTAGAACACAAATTCAACACTTGCTGCATCCCGATTGTCTACTCTGCATGCTATGAATGCCAGCTGTCCCTTATCACTGTTTTGAAGACCAGACAACACTAAGGTCTACAGTCCAGCAGTGAACATAGAATCATAGAATCATAGAAATGTAGAGTTGGAAGAGACCACACGGGCCATCCAGTCCAACCCCCTGCCATGCAGGAACACCCTCAAAGCAATCCCGACAGATGGCCATCAAGCCTCTGCTTAAAAACCTCCAAAGAAGGAGACTCCACTACACTCCGAGGCAGCATATTCCACTGCCGGACAGCCCTGACTGTCAGGAAGTTCTTTCTGAGGTTCAGGTGGAATCTCCTTTCCTGCAGCTTGAATCCATTGCTCCTTGTCCTGGTCTCTGGAGCAGCAAAAAACAAGCCCTCTCCTTCCTCTCCATGGCATCCCTTCAAATATTTAAACATGGCTATCATGTCCCCTCTTAACCTTCTCTTCTGTAGACTAAACATACCCAGCTCTCTAAGTCTATCCTCATAGGGCATGGCTTCCAGGCCTCTCACCATTTTGGTCGCCCTCCTCTGGACTTGCTCCAGCTTGACCATATCCTTCTTGAATTGGGGTGCCCAGAACTGGACACAGTATTCAAGATGAGGTCTAACCAAAGCAGAGTAGAGTGGTACCAGTACTTCCCTTGATCTAGACACCATACTCCTATTGATGCAGCTGAGAATTGCATTGGCTTTCTTGGCTGCCGCATCACACTGCTGACTCATGTCAACATGTGTGGCATCAGTCAATGGAGATGCAGACTAGGGCCATTTGTGCACTAGAGTGTTATAGTGCTATTTCACTTTTAACATCCCATGGAATCCTGGGGTTTGCAGTTTAAACTGCAAACCCCAGGATTCCATAGGATGTTGAAAGTGGAATAATAGCACTATAACACTCTAGTGCACAAATGGCCTAGGGCTTTGAGTTGTGGTTATAAAACAGGAGTAAATGCACTGGATGCTTATAGTAAGAGAAAAAGGAAATCCACCAGTGAAAGTGCAGCACCCCTAAACTTGCTTCTCCTTTTTCCATAAACAACAGTGCAGAGTCCCTAAACCTGTTTACAGAAAGCACTAGTGCTGGTTTTCATGTGTGCTGGTCAGCCTAGGCAGGCATAATGCAGATCCCATACACTGTCTGCTTTTGTCTAATTGGAGGAGCAGGAGAAGGAGGAGGAGGAAGTGACCTCAAAGAAAGAAGGAAGAAAATAAAGCCTAGGTATAACATAGCACACGTACATCCAGGAAAGACAAGAGAGAAAACATGACTCAATATCATCTCCTTATTTTGTCCTGTTAAGGCTGCTTGATTACAATGTTAGCACTTTAATTTCTAATGATGCTTTCTTCTGTGCAACATCCAGTGGGGAGACTGAGAAACATTTGCATTCTTTTTTTCACTGAATACATGGTTCCGTCTCCTAGCTTTGTAGTTTGGGGGGTGGGGGGATTAAGCAGAATGACATAACATCCAACTGTCCCAATTTGGAAGAGACATTCTCGATGAATCCCTTTTAAAATTTCTCTCTTCTTCTCCTCCCACTTTCTCCCTTTGTAGAAATTGGAAATATGAGGGCATGGACAATCCTAACTTTAGTATTCCATGATATATCTTTACACTCCAGGATCTTGTCTACTTCCTTCATAGCTGCCCTTCCAACTTGCACTTAATCCTAACCCTCTAAATCTGACACACTTCTAAGTTAGGATTGCACAGAGCATCCCTAACTATGTGGGCAGGGAAAATCTAATCCTTGCCTCCAAATGGTGCTCCTCCTTTTCTCTGAGGCCATTTCTGCATTACACTGCTATAGCGCTATTATTTCACTTTCAACAGCCTATGGAATCCTGGGGGTTGCAGTTTAGGGAGGTCATTTAGAATTCTAAACCAGAGAGCTGTTTGGCCTCAGTAAACTCCAAACACCAGCATTCCACAGGAAGTTGAATGTGGAAGAATAGTACTATAGCTGTGTAGTGTGGAAATGGCCTAAGGCTTAGTGGGAGCAGTATGGAGAGATATCTTTTGCAGGATCATGGCTTGGGAGGGAAGGTATCCCAACACCTCGAGACTCTGGGTTGGTGTGTACAGGTGACAGGGCTTTCTCTGTAGCAGCACTCTGACTGTGGGAACTCCCTCCCAAAGTATTTTCAGCTGGTTCCATCTCTTTTGAGCTTCCAGCAGACAGTCAAAATGGTGTTGTTCCACACATCCTTTGGTCCCTGAAATGGCTCTTACTGTTTTAACTGTTTGCTTTTGCTTTATTTTTAAGTAGTTTTTTTAAAGTTTTTATCTATATCTTTTCTCAAATGTTTTTATCCACTGTGCATTACTTTGGGGACTTTGAGTATTTGAGAGGAGATACATAATTGCCATAAATAAATAAAGAGTTAAATCTCCCCTCTCTACTAGTGCATTCTCAGTAAAAATCATATTGTGTCCAGTATTAATTTTTACAAGTCTCCGGCTACAGCTGCAAACTATACATTTAGCAAAATGTGTGGTTTGACCTCAGGGTTTAAGTACATTTCAGTAGCTTGTGCCATCATGTTATTAAGTTTGCAGTCACTTGCACTCCTTCTGTAGATTCGCCTGCTTTATTTTTTAAAATGGTATTTCAGACAAGTGGTGGAAAAAATTATTTTTATTTTACTATTGGTCTGAATAACAAGTGGGACCTAGACAATTTATTTTACACACCCGCACACTAATTCTATGTGGGCTGATCTATTTCTCACTGTATAATTTTCAGAGTCTTGTGATTTTTAAAGATTATTTTAAGCTTTTAACCCTTGAATCTTGTATTTTACAGTTGTTTTGATTATGGTGGCCCGCCACTTTGAGTGCCTCTTTGGAAGAATACGTGGCCTCCCAATATATCTGAAACAACTAATGTACCAGAACCATGATCACCTGAAAAATATATGCTATTGGAAGCATAAATGTTGCCAAAAATGAAAAAAGGAAAACCTAGTCAGTTTTTTTCAGCACATTCTGTCACTCAAATTAGGAAGCAGGATAGGTTTGTTTGTTTGTTTTTTTGCTTTACAATGAACACATTTGATTGCTTTATCTATTCCCACAACATCAAATTTTTATTGCACTGGTATAGGAATTTCTTCCATCCAAATGTCCAATCCATCATCTTGCTTCCCTAGTCAAAATCATACTAATTCAGTATCAGAGAGAGAGCGAGAGAGATGTGGCATATTGCACCAAAATATAAGCAAATCTTCCTGTGACTGGCATTTGCTCAACAAATTCTTTATCATTTGAAAGAGCAATAGAACATATATTCTTCTGGAAATACATATTTTCTAAAATGCTGAAAGTACGAAAGACTTCAGGAATTCATCTATTCCTTCATCTTGAGTTAGGTGGCTAACAACATGCTAGTAAAAGATGGAGGGCATTATCCAAGTTCCATGTATAGCCTGAGTTCCAGAAGAGATTGAAGTCAATTTTTTTTAAAAAAAAAATAATATGCTAGATCTTGGTATAATATCTTACCATCATTTAGTTGTCTTGTTCTTTTACATTGCAGGAAACCACTCTGAAATGAAACATCTAGTTACCAGGGTCTGAAGAGCTAATCACACAATTACTTTCCTGGTGTCTATTAGCTGAAATTTCGTAAAGAAAGGCTATATTTTGCCATATGAGTGATGACAAGTTGCATCTGACAGGTCGGCACTTTATTGTTTTGATAACTCTTGGCTGTATGAATGGAGCAACACACATCTCATTTTCCAGAAACTGAAGGGTACTGCAGGGGGTGGGGGGACCCATAGGTGGCCTTTTGTCCTCTTACAATTCTCACCATTGCAAAATAAGGGTCTCTTAAGACTTTTTCCTCTCCTCCCCACCACTTAGGGGCTATGATTATTTTTAATGTTGTCTGGATGGCCTGAAGATTTTTTTCTATTGCTCTTACAGGTCACCTTAATATCATCTCACTGAGAAAGAGAATGTGTGTGGGTTTTTTTTTTCCTAGTGGGTTAATATTAAGTTATACAGCACAAGGTCAGATCACTGGAGATGATAATATATGAATAAAGCCACTGGCCATGAGAGGAACTAGTGGAAAGAAAAAGAAGCATAGAAGTAAAAAAGAAACACCAAAGGACGAGAACAGGGAAAAACAAACATGAAGCAGAAAAAGGAAAGAAAAGAAAAGGAGAGAAATTGATGATGCAAATTCAGACAGCTTCGTTTCATATTTTGCTTGGGAGTGGATTCTTTTCTTTCATCTTTGTATTGACCTGCGACTCTTGTCTTGTCTCTGGGACTCCATGTTTTTCAAAATAGATCATCCTTCCATTTTCATCCTGAAGGCATATTACTCTAATGCATCATTATTGTGATGGCTGGCTGACGGTGCACTTGTGTCATACATCAGCCTCCAGGAGCATTGCTTTATTTTGATAAAATGTTGGTGTGATACATAATCAAAGACAAGCATGCAAAGACCCTGGTCTTAATGAATCAATTAAATTAAAGTGCATTTGTAGGCAACAAGATTATTAAGAGAAAAGACAGCAGATCCTATAACGACAAAGTTGCATTCATTGTAGGGAAATATGGGAAGCAGTAGTGGATCTCTCAGACAAAAGTGATCAGGTTGGCAAAGGCAGAAGCTGAGGAAAAACATCCCCTGCCTGCCAGCCCACCCACACAGATTCTAACAGAGAAGGAAAGCCTTCTTTGTAAAGCACATAAAAGTAGATTTACTTACAATACCTGTCCATGATAAAATATGTGGTCTAATGGGGAAGAGGCAGAGAAGTGAAAATGACTGCAGGTTTACAGTATTGTAGGAAGAGAGTGGGTGTGGAAATGCAAACAAACAGGAAATCTGCAAACCGGCAATCAGTGAGTGAGTTTAGGCGTATAGACATTGCTAACGCTAACATTCATTTCCCTAGGAATGAAATTCCTCCTGTTCTCAGACAACAGTAACTGGAGATCCTCTTTCGATTGAACCCATCTGCAAGGACTGCATTGCACATGCAGCAGAATTAGATAGTGGCTACTAATTTGGGCTGGAAAAGGTACATTATTGTTGAATGCTGTATAAAAATCTCCTAGCCAATATGATGGGCAAGACAAGTAGCATATCAGGGATAAATGTTCTAGCCCATTTCCTCTCCACTGTGGGCATCAAAATTAATTAAAAAGACTGGAATTTTGTTCCTGTTCTTTCTGATTTTATTTTGAAAATCCATGCATGTTTTGTTTGTCTCTAAATATTTTGTGCCAGTTCTCAAAATGACCAAAGACTTTTTGTATACCAGTTCCCATGGCTGGTTTATTTTAATCCAGTATAAAATTGGAAAGAACAGGAACAAAATCTGTTCTGGATGTGCCCTGTGTCAATTTTCTGGTACTGATTATGCAGTGTTCTTTTTAAAACCAACCAACCAAAGTTGTTCCCTCCCCTCACTCTTAAAGCAATAGAATCACACAGGGACGACAAGGGCCATCTGGTCCAAACCCCTGCCATCCAGAAATACACACAGCTAAAGCACTCCTGAAAGGTCTGACCTCTCCATCCAACTTGCAATCAATGGTTGGCACTTGTTGGTTAGCTCCAACTAGAGTTAGATCCATTCAATCAATTGATGAATGGTAAGTTATCACATAGGTAAATCCCACTCATTTGATGCATCTACTCTAGTCAAGACTAACACCAGGATTTAAATCAATAGTTGTATATTCCATTCTGCCAATGCAGGACTCTGCTATTTGAGGTCCATCTCCTTCTGGTGTTGCATATGTAAGCCAGTTCAGGTAAAATGGGTCTTCCATGCTATAATTATTATGACATGCTTCCTCTTCATTGTTGGCAATGAATTACATGAATGACCCTTACCAATTTAGGGGAAAAAAAACAATTCATTGTATTTGCTCACTTTAGCCTTGAAAACAGATTAATTCTGGTGTGGAGGTCTCCTCATTTATAAGCAATGGTAACCCTCAGTGAATTTACCTTGCTTTTTCACCAGGTTTTTGACCATTCCTGCATTGGAGACGAAATCAAGTCCATTGAATAGCTAGCAGCTGTCTTTCAACAATGCCAAAGGAATGTACTTAGTCTCCTGTTTCTTATCCATGTTTCTGAGAGCTATGGCAGTACTGAGAGAGCAAAGGTCAAGTAGATTTAACAACTTACATATGGTTTCTGTATGGAAAGATGAAACTAGACATTCTCAGCAGTGATAGAGGTGATGAATGGCTGTCTAGGGACTCCTTGGGGCAAACCCAAACTTGACAATTTGAAGCTTTTGTGTTAAAGGTGGGAGACAAGTAGGCAAGCCTTTGCCTACACTGGCTAAAACCTGGTGAATTCTTGGACACAGCTAATGGAGAGTAAACCTTAAAAATGCAGAGATTAATTTTCAGTAAATATCTCAAACTTCAGATGGCTATCTGAATTGTCCAAATGAAGAATGCTGTCTAACTGAGGAATGAAAAAAATGAGATGCACATCTCCCCCTAAACATGTTCCGTGTACTCATCTGAAACTTTAATTAATTTATGTTTGTGCTAGATCTGTAGGAACCTTAGCTAGTGTCCAAAAAATACACAATTTTATAGAAAAGATGCTGTCTAAGCCTCTATTCTTCTTGAATAGAAGTCACCAACCAACAGGAAAAAGTAGGGGGAATGTCCTTGTCTCCTTATATACCTGTAAAACAACTGAAAGTGGAATTGTTCACAGCATGAGGACCAAATCCTTATTACCTGCCAATCGCTTCACAAGGAGTTGCTATTAAAAGCACAGATACAGTGAAAGGTTTGTCACATAAATATTGGTGATGTCAAAATGATCAGCCTTAAAAAACATTTAAAAATAAAATAAAATGTTTCCTTTTTTTTTTTTTTTTAAATCTTGATTAATAAAGGAAGGTGATCTCTCAGCAGAGGGCAAACTGCTTGAGCAGGTGGAAATCAAATTCCCGAGGGTAGCTAAACTTTCCTAATCAACCACAAAGCTGCTTTCCAAAGTCCTGGCAATGAGCACAGCAGGATCTGTTACTGGGGAGATGCCAAGGGAAGAATGAGCTCTTCAGGTTAATAGTGCAAGAGAGGCAAATAAATAAGGGAGGAAAGTTATCATTTCCTTGTTTCAGCAGCATATTCTAATTATTTACAATGTCTCCTGGGGGCTCAAGGAGATACAGCTTACATCTTGGGAAGAAAGTGGGTAGTGGAATGCACATAGGCAGGCTTGTTGATCTATTAGGGGGGGAAATATAAGTAGCAATATTGTATAGCTTTCTTAAAGAGCCAACTAAAAGCTTGTTTTCTCATCTGAGTGTATATGTATTCCACTTAGCAGGAGTCAAGACTGGCTCTGCGTCTGGCTCTGTGTCAAGACTGCCCTGACTCTCGTGCACCATTCACACTGTCTTGGAAAGCCTGCAGAAACAAGGAGACCTCCTCTGTTCACACAAAATCTATGTGTGTGAACAGTTTGTATGTGCAAGTACAACTGGCATAATGAACGATACAACCAAACAAAAAGAAAGCAAACAAAAAGAGGTAAGGGTAAAACTGCTGGAGGTGAGAAATGTAACTCAGCTTACACTTGCAATTCACATGTTTGTGTGGATAGGACTAAATAGTTAGATCTCCTCAGGTTGCTAGACTGTCCTTTGTCTGTTCAAACTATGTTGACCTTCCTCCTGTCCTAGACTGATACTCTTAGGATTGCTGATTTCACTTTCCCTGCTTCTTCTCAAATTTCTCTTGGTCTTCCAAAGAGAAAGCATCTTGGCTTTGCTCTGAGAGCAGGAGACCTATCTGTCTCAATGTATTTTTTTAAAAAAAATAATGATTGTCATTCTTACTTTAAACAAGGAAAGTAATTGTGGCTGAGATCCTTCATCAAGCAGCTTATGCAGCTGCATATGTTCCTGCTGCCTTGGCAGCTGTCAACCCGGAGAAGGTGCCACCGGGGATCTGCTGCTTACTAGTGGTGAGGTGACAGAAGGAGAGGCAGTTCAGACAATGAAAAAGCAGGCAGTCTTGGCTTGGAGAGGCAAAGAAATGAGAGGGCACTCACAGGTGGAATGCACCCTCCTTTCTGTTCCCTTCAAAGCCCAGATCAACTGCATCTTCTGCATATAAATTGCTTCTCCCACAATTCCCTCCCCATATGTAAGGAGCAGTCACAGCAATCTCTCCCAGGGCTTGAGAACTACCTGGGGGAATGTTTTGGATGAGGTGCAAAATACTCTCTCTGCCCCATCAAAAAAAAAAAAAAAAGATTGAGAGAGAGAGAGAGAAGTTGCTATTAACAGGATTGCACCCTCAATATGATTATATTAAGGAGAGAGCAAGCTTATTAACTAGTCTAACATTCTGAAAGGTGTTAATCCCCAGCTATGTACAGTTTCCATACTGACACACTGTGAAAAAGTTAGATCTTATAGTAAACTAGCATATATATCCAGCGTTGCCCAGAATTTTCTTTTCTCATAGGTAATACTTGTTAGAAAGATTTGAGATCCTGTGTTTCTAATCCCCCAAACTGTCTTGTCCAGTACCTGTAAGTTTCCCCATATTCCCCAATCCAATCTGTGTTCAGAGTTATTAACATACAGAGGTTGGGTTCCTGAGAGAATACACTGTCCTCCTTCTTGCTGCTAGGCCTCATCTCCATAGCAGCCGGCTTATTCAAGACAGACACAGTTATCTGAGGCCCAAGAATTCTCTCGTTGAGAATTCTAAAGGTCCCTCCCTATACTGCAAAGCCCAGGATTCCATAGAATCTTCTTAGGCAGCCAATCATATGAGGTCTTGGCCTGACACAACCAATCATATGAGGTCTTGGCCTGACACAGCCAATCATATGAGGTCTTCGCCTGACACAGACAAACTCACAAACTTTGACTATTATATATTAGATTTTGTAGTCAATCTATGGCCTTGTTTTGCTCACAAAGATGAGCAAAGTATCTATCTGCAACAGATACTAGGCACTGGCCATGTATAAAATTGTCTCTTGGTAGCATTTTCAGGGGGCTGCCATGAGAAGGATGTGGCAGGTACCTTAATATGGATCCAGCTCAAAATGTGCGTGCTTCTACCAAAGACTGGCCTCTATATCTCTAATTAAATATAAATATTCCAAATTAACAGTAAGCCTCCAAAGGCCTCCTTCCAAGGGAGATTTTTCTGAAATTTCTCAAGAGAAGTTGAGCATAATAGTAGGAAGTTGCCTTACATGGTAGTGGACTATTCATCCTCGTGCAGTGTGGTTTACTATGGTAGCAGCTGTCCAGAGGCTCAGGCCTTTCACATCACCTACAATTCGGTTCCTTAAGCAGATATTGCCAGGGGGCAAAGGCCGCTCCCTAAAATGCAAACCCCTGGATTCCATAGGATGTTGAAAGTGGAATAATAGCACTATAACAGCCTAGTGCAGAAATGGCCTTCAATTCATGGCAATCCTATGAATGAGAAACTCCAAGACACCCCGTTATCAGCAGCCCAGTTCAAGTCCTGCAAACTGAGAGCTACTGATTCCTTGCTCGATTCTATCCATTTGTACTTCAGTCTCCCTCTTTTCCTATTGCCTCACACTTTACAAAGCATTATTGTCTTTTCCACTGAATTACATTCTTTCATGTTATGGCCTAACTACAATAGCCTCAATTTGGTCATCTTGGCTGCTAAGGAGAGGTCTGGCTTGATTCGCTCAAGGACCCATTTATTGGTCACTTTGGCAGTCTATCTGCAGAACTGCACTCCAGCTCCACATTTCAAAAGAGTTGATTCTCCTCCTGTCAGCTTCTTCACCATCCTGCTTTCATAGCCATATATAGAAACTGGAAATGGCATAAATATATGTGGCAAAAGTCTCTCTAGCCCTGTGTTATGACTCCTCTGGGCAACATACAATAAAACCAACTGAACCAATTAAAACATTAAAAACAATGTGAGCTGACTAAAGTCATATAAATCATGTCAACAAGTTGGAACAAGAGAGTTTAAAACCAGTTCAGACAGTTTAAAACCTTACGTATGTTCAGATTTGGATGAAATCAATTAGTCCCTTTAAAGTTGAGACTAAAACTGAAGCAGATCCACACCCACACTGACATTTAACTAGGGCCATTTCCGCGCGGGGTGAGGGAATTGCCCCGTGACGCTACTCACCGGACTTTTGGGCTCCCTGATCCGGTCCATGCTGCTCTGGAGCAGCACGTGGCCACCGCTCCACACTCCTCCAGGGACGAAAATGGCAGCTTCCAGTTGGTCGAGGGTCTCGACCAACCGCTGAAGCTCGCCAGCCTAAAGCCCACCCCCAGCAGATCGCAGCCTTGCACCAATGCAAGCCTGTGAATCTGCATAAGGGAGCAGGCTTGCAGTGGCGTGCTCCGTGTAGGTCCGACCCAGTCCACTCCCAGGTGCAGACGTCCTCCCTGGAGGATGCTCTGCCCCATTTAAAAAACCCCATGTGGAGATGGCCTAGGAGTAATCCACCAGAGTGCAGCAATTAGTGCCTTGGACTGGGAATTGAGAAATCCAAGTCAAAGCCTTTAGTGAGCCTGAGCAGCTAGAGAATTTCATGGTTCACTAGAGGCTTTGACTTGCTCTCAATTCCAAGTCATTCTAAAGCCATCGTCAGCCTGACTTACCTTAACAGAATTTTTTTGAGGCTAAGGTAGCAAGGGGGCAGTGTCACCCTTTGAGCACATTATAAATAAGGATATAAATAAGCATAGACTATGGCTGGCATCCTGTTCCATAGTTAAGCTTCAACTTATGGTCTCATAACTGGTGTAGATTCACATTTATAGATGTCAGTGTCCAAATGTGATCCCCCCAAAACCTACAGTTTCAGCTTAGCAGCTCCTCAACTGAAGGGTTTCGAAAGCACTGCAAATCTAGGTCTGGGAAATTATTTCTGTAGGACTCTCCTGATCATAGGGTCCCTTGAGACAAGCAAGTGCAGGAGGACCCTAAGGGATCTCTCCAGCTGCCTGTTTTCAATGCATCCCACAATCAGTAGAGTGCTGTAGATGTCATTCCCCAGTGCCCTGATCAGCACTATCTCAGAAGCCCTTCAGTTGAGGTACTGCCAGGCTGAAACTCTGAGCTCTTGGAGAGTGGCACCATCAGATATTCCTATGACATTGGGCCTTTCTGCACTATACTGTTATAATGCTATTATTCCACTTTCAACATCCTGTTGAATTCTAGGGTATGTAGTTTACCAATGCCAAAGATCTCTCTGGATGAGAATATCCCTTCCTAAACTGCAAACCCCAGGATTCCACAGGATGTTGAAAGTGGAATAATAGCACTATAACAGTGTAGTGCAGAAATGCCCAATGAAGTTCTGTTATTGTGGTTATGTCTGATAGTGCAGGATCTCAAGCAATATATTTAAATTAAAATATTTTATATATATATATATTTCAAATAAACAAATGAATAATATTTCTAAATATAATATGGAACAAAGTGAGACTTAATGAAGAGTAAACATGCAGTATGTGACACTTTGGTTTGTGCCCAGCTGTGCACCGAAGCAGACTGAAATAAAGATGCAATGGCACTATTCCCCCTTTAAACTGCAAACACCCACAGTTATTTGGATCTACCTTGTTACCTTTCCATGTTCCACAGCTGTTCAAAACACAGCCTTTCAGATGTTGAGGCAATGCAGCCATGATTTAGGACTCCCTTGTAAAAAAAAGAAAGAAAGAAAAAGACAGCTCCTTGCCACCTCCAAGCTGTAACCAGCCTGATAGCTATAGCATTATTGGAGTGGCACACTCAACGGCAACCTCCCTCAAACTGTAGGCTTTTCATTGGAGCCTGAGTATCCCAGAGGTCAAACCATCAAACTGTTCTCAATGCCAAGGCTCAGTGGGGTGAGCAGATGCAATCCAGTACAAGGCTCCTGTATCTTTTTAATAGCTGTATGGAAGAGGGGATTTTGGCAACTCGACTTGTCATGATGCTGTGCTTGAAGGGCGAGCAAAACTGCACCTGCTGCAATGCCACCTCTATCCAGACCTTATAGGTACACAAAACCTGCCCTCTGTCATTGAGCCTGGCATAACAGAAAAGGTTCCAAGCCAGGGCCCTGGGGTACCTGGATTCAAATTAAAACTGTGCAATTTGAGGGCATGGCAGGAAGTTTGTACTCAAAGATTAAATTTTGTTGGAGTTTTACTAGTAAAAAATTTAAAAGCCGCCTTAAGGTATATGCTGAAATCACTGTCACGGCTATGGTAATAAAAGATATGTGTGGGTAAGAGGAATTCTGGTTCTGAATGGGATCCAAGAACTGCTACCTAGGAGAAAAATCATAATTTGGGATCATAACTGGTGTGCAGAAGGTTACAGCTTCAAGCCCTGATGCCTGGAGTTTGTTCATTAAATAATTATATATAAAGGATTTGGCTACTGTTTGGCATTATAATAAAACCTCTAAGCAATTTTTAACCCCAAAACAATATAAAAACCATTTGAAACTATAGCAAATATATTAAAACACACTCTTTTAAAAAAAATGAAAAGGATTTCAGGTGGGAAGGCTTGGATAGACTTTTCTCTGAGATGTTGGAGAACCCTCTTTCAGACACAGTAAGCATGGGGCCAGATGGGTAGTATAGGGTAGTAGTTTTAATGTTGGATTGGGATTCTAGGAGACCATTGTTCAAACCCCTATTTGGCCAAGGAAATCTGCTGGGTAACCTTGGGCAAGTTAAACTCTGTAAGCCCCAAAGGAAGACTATGGCAAAACTCCTCTGAATTAATCTTTTTTGTTTTCATAGAATCATAGAAATGTAGAGTTGGAAGAGACCACACAGGCCATCCAGTCCAACCCCCTGCCATGCAGGAACACCCTCAAAGCAATCCCGACAGATGGCCATCCAGCCTCTGGTTAAAAACCTCCAAAGAAGGAGACTCCACCACATTCCGAGGCAGCATATTCCACTGCCAGACAGCTCTGACTGTCAGGAAGTTCTTCCTGAGGTTCAGGTGGAATCTCCTTTCCTGCAGCTTGAATCCATTGCTCCTTGTCCTGGTCTCTGGAGCAGCAGTAAACAAGCCCTCTCCCTCCTCTACATGGCATCCCTTCAGATATTTAAACATGGCTATCATGTCCCCTCTTAACCTTCTCTTCTGCAGACTAAACATACCCAGCTCTCTAAGTCTATCCTCATAGGGCATGGCTTCCAGGCCCCTCACCATTTTGGTTGCCCTCCTCTGGACTTGCTCCAGCTTGTCAATATCCTCCTTGAATTGAGGTGCCCAGGGCAGCTTACAAATCATTAATTTGACAGTTCCCTGACCTTCGGCTTACAACACAATACAGAAGGAAAAGAGAATATTGTGGGGGAGAGGATTATGTCCAACAGATACTGGCCGCTTTTCTCTCACTCAGAGGCTAGAGTGATGGCAGTTGGGATTTTGAGGCAGGGCCCTTTGCTAACCACTGGGCCAATGCACAAACAGAGTTACCCCTGGCTGGTTCAAAGTATGCTAGACCACTGGGTAACTGGCTTAAGTAGCTTAATACCCAACCAGAATGAAGCCTGCAGCCAGGCTTCTCCAATCCTGCCCATCAGCCAATATCCTCATTTCCCATTGGCTGGTGTTCCTGCTCCTTCCTGAAACCCATACAAACTGCAAGGACTTCTGGGAAGAAGAAACTTGGAAGGTGAACCATTGAAAATGGTGACTACCATTTTTCTTCGCTGTAACATGCAAATAAGCCCCATAGTAAATTGTGGAGGACCCTTATTAAAAATGCAACAGGGGCTCAAGGAGTGAGAGAACACAATCCCCATCCCTGATTTAGGAAAGAGAGTGTATAATAGCTAGAGTAAAGGCCGCACAGGTCTTTCTATGTTTCTTTCTTTTTCTTTCTTTCTTTCGTATTCCACCTTTCTCTAGATGCATGACACCCGGCTCCGAAGCAGATTTGCAGGCATGCGTAAGTGCGTGCCTGCAGATCTGCCGGGGCGGGCTTCTGGCTGGCGAGCTTCTCCGGTTGGTGGAGAGCCTCCACCAACCAGAAGCCACCATTTGGGACACCAGAGGACTGCAGAGCAGTAAACTCGCACTGCTCCGCGTGGCAACAGACTCACCCGGCTGCTGCTAAGCTCAGTTTTTGGGCGTTTTCAGGCGTTTCCCCCACATGCGGAAAGGGCCAAAGTCGTACTTTGCATCTACTATTTCCCCGCTTGATATGCTGCCCAAGTGGTTAGGACCTTTTCAGATCAGTCCTACCGTTATTAGTAATGGAACTTTTGGTTACCTATGATGAAAAATTTGCTAAGTGATTCAAGGGTTCAAGAACATGGCAATTTCTGCATGACATCGCTATACCACTATAGCAGCAGGTTGTTTCCAGGGCAGGAGTCATGCTACTGCTTCTGATTGTGAAATTTGATGATAACTTAGGCCCTTTCCACATGTGGGGGAGGACGCCCAAAAACGCCCGAAAACGGAGCTTACCAGCGGCCGGGCGAGTCTGTCGCCACACGGAGCAGCGCAAGTTCGCTGCTCCGCAGTCCTCCGGCGTCCCAAATGGCAGCTTCCGGTTGGTGGAGGCTCTCCACCAACCGGAGAAGCTCTCCAGCCAGAAGCCCGCCCCCGGCAGATCTGCAGGCACGCACTTGCGCACGCCTGCTAATCTGCTTCGGAGCCGGGCGACGGAGTGGCACGGGGTTGTGCGCTCCATGCTTTTTAAAAACTTTTAAAAAGAGGTTTTTAAAAAACACGCCGCGCGATCAGTTCCGGTCGCTCCTGTGTGGATTGAGGTGTGGAACTACAAAAAGTAGTCCACCCCAGTCCACTCTATGGTGCAGAAGACCTCTGTTGGAGGTCGCTCTGCACCATTTTAAAATACTAATGCGGAAATAGCCTTAATGATGAGGAAAATAATGTTATTGTTCAAGACCTATATAAGATCAAAATGAGATGAGGTATTTAAGATTTTTGAAGTTGTGGTCTTTTTCTTTATTAAACTAAATAGTAGCTGGCTTAATACTGCATTAGAAATAACCACAAATATTAGGTCATAGATTATATGCTGTTTATTGAGAATGAAATATTACTAATGTTAAGATATATCAGTTTTAACAAGGTAAAATATACAAATGGAATATTAGTATAATCATAAGTTTTGTTTTCCTATTGGTAAGAATAATATAGAACTGTTAACTGGATCCTAAATATCTTTAATTACTTATTACTATAATTAGACTTAGCCTAAACAGCTATTTTAATATGATAAATTATTTTAGTTTTGACAGTATAGGAGTGTTATGATGTAATTATTAGCTGCATGCTGCTTTTGGGGGTGAAAACTAATTTTAGTTAGGTGTTTATGTTAGTTGATAGTTTGATGTGTGTTTGTATTAGCAGAGGGGTATAGTTTTGTTGCTGTCATTGCATTGGAATAGATTTCTTGTTAGTGTATTGTTGTTGTTTTCTATTGTTATAGTATTATTTTGTCTTTGTTTCATGTTTTTTTATTATTTTAATAAAATAAAAATTTTAAAAAAAGGAGTCATGCTACCACAGGACGTCATAGCCATCCAGTTGCTATCCCATCCCCAACCATTGCAAAACCACTGTATTCTATTTCCAGAAAAAATCCATTAAGTGCCTCCTTTAGCGCTTCAATCCCATCAGCTGGCTCACTGCGGAATTGTTAATAGCATTTGATAGAACTTCCTGTTGTCCTTTCCTCAGTGACTCCTATGGCATGGTAACTTCAAAATCTGTCACCTTTTCATGTTGATTTCAAAGTTCTCCTTTGAGTTAAAGTTTAAAAAATACAGTTTTAGGCATCATAACGTGTAGTGTACTGGCATGTTTAGTACGACTGGCATGTTTAGTATGACTTCCAAAGAAAAACACACACACACCAACCAATTAGGGGTGGTGGGGCGAGGTGAAGACGGAGAAAGAAAGTGGCCAAGGACACTGTAGTGCAGAAGGAACAGCGATGGCAATGCTGCAACTCATCAGCTGAAGGTGGGAGAGTGCAGAAAACGGCATTCCTAATCTGCTACCATCACGCGCATGGCAATGCTGGGATTGTAACAGTATATCACACTAATGGTGTCTAGTGTGGAAATGGCTCATGACATCACAATTACTGCAATTACACTGAGGAAGTCAGTGTTCCCTTGGGTGAAGTTCTCAAGATCCACTCCAGTTATTGCAATCTTGTGGAGAAGGAATTTGAATCAGTCTGTCCAACCACATATATGTTTAAGATCTACTAGATCTACTACAGCAGGTTGATTGGGTGAGTCTGGGGTGGTAAACACTTAGGTCAAGAGGAAATGCCTGCTGCCTTGAAGGAAGTTGTGGTATTCCCTGTCCTATACAGGTATGTGAGAACTATCACTGTATCAGTAATTTACCCTTTTGAGGCAAGGAACCTGAGCATGTGGTAGCTCAGCAACCTCAGATATTATTTGAGGAAATAGATAATCTGAATCATTTCAGACTGGTTTCAGGGCAGAGTGTGGTACTAAAACAGCCTTAGTTTCCCTGACTGAAAACTTACTCTGGGGAGGAGAGAGGTGGAGTGCTATCCTGTTGATATTTTGGCAGCTTTTCATGCTATTGATTATTTCTTTAATTAATTAGAATTATTTAATTAGTTTCAGCCAAATACTAACAATAAAACATAAAACAGAGTACATTGGAGGCAGAATTTCAAGCATGCATGTAACTTCCAAAAAGTTTGTTGTGAATCCTATGATGCTATTGCTTATCTTATCAGGTCGTTCCCAATCTGCTTTCGGGTCCTAAGAAGCCTGAATACTCTTCCTTTACCAACATTTTGAACAGGAACCAGATGGTCTATGAAATGACTGTGATTTGTGACATCCTTAGTTAGCCTTCAGTGGTGAGTTAATCTCTCTGACAGCACTATCTATGGCACTTTGGCAAACCAACTGCCAATTGTGAAACCAGGTTGGGATTTCCAATGATAGGCAATCTCTGTGTGGGCTGCCACTAACAAGAATATAATAATTACCTTATAGAAAACGTGACCCTGCAAATTAGTGAATGTAGATGGTAATGACAGAGATGGATAATGAACGATAAGCTAAGAGTCAATCTCAGTTATCTTCACCAACAGAAACTTTGGAATGACTGGAAAGCCTACCAGACATGATACATAGAACAAACCTTCCTCCATGAAAGTTTGTTTTTAAAGGCATTAAACAAATTCAAGAAAAATAGGCTTGTTTGTTGATTTGCATCAACACAGCTACTTGCATTTTTGGAGGGCAGAGGAGAATGTCATGAGGTGCACTTGCACTTCAGAATTTAGTGATAGGGAACATCCAGGTTTCTACAAGGAGACTGTGAGATTGATGGAAGCAAGCGTCAAACCTTGGTAGACTGAGTCCTCTACCTAAAAGTTAGATATAGCCTCCATGACTAGCAGTGGCATAGTGGCAAATGTTGGCCCGAAACACCAGCACTCTTAGGAATATAGGAAGCTGCCACTGGAGTGTAGGAAACTGAGTGAGACCACTGGTCCATCTAGTTTAGTACAGCATACAATTAGCAAAGTTTTCTAAGGTTTCAGGCAAGATTCTTTCCTAGCCCTGCCTGGAGTTCCTTGGAGGTCTCCTGTTGAGGTACTATGCAGGTCCAGCCCTCCTTAGCTTCCCAGATCAGGGGAAGGAAAAAAAAAAGGTCTGTTCATGGCAATGCAAAATACTTACAATCCCTCAAGTCTGCTAAGGTGCTTTGAGGCCCCTGACTAAACTGCAAACCCCAGGATTCCATAGGATGTTGAAAGTGGAACAATAGTGCTATAACAGTCTAGTGTGGAAATGGCCAGTGACCAGTTATGCATGTTATAATATGCAGGCAATGACACAATGACTTCTCCTTCATTTCATCCATGCAGCATTGTATGAAACAACAACAAACCGTCAACTGTGATTGCAAAGTATTTACAGTTTTGCAGAGTGCCTTTTACACTGCCAATTCCTTCTCTGCCCGTTTCAACTCAGTTTTCTGGTACCGAGTGTACAAAAAGAGCCAGGAATTTTGGTTGCTGGGGTTTTGAACTGACGTTGGTGCTTGCAGCCTAGATTTGTGCATTTCCATCACTGTTATCTGCAGCTAGTTAAATAAAGTTCACTTTATGAGTGACTGTTACAGTCACCTGAGGCTACACAGGTGTGATAGGAGCTGTTTGGCTGATGCTAGGATCCTCACTATGTAGCTGAATTATATGTAAGTCACTTCATTCTTGGATCGCCCTTTAAAGAACAAACAGAGAAGACTCATATACAGCCAGGAGTGAGCACCTGACCCAGTTTTCAATGCAATGGCTTAGTTCCAGAATGTGTAAAGTGGTATATTTTGCATTGATATTGCCTACTAAAGCATAATTTACCAAATTTGCTGAAAAAATATTTCTCAGAAATTAATGTTTCTAGTGCGCAATAGAATCTGGAATAAAAACAATACTGTCAACATTCAAATTCAATCTGACTGTATCTGTGCTACAGATCTATTCTACAAGGAACAAAATGAACAATTCAGCTAGCTTTATGCAGCCAAACTATTTCACTGCTGAGACAAAAAGAGGAACACATTTATATCTTCATTCTATCCTGTCTCTCCATGCACTTCAATGTGTATAATGCAGTTCTGCTTTCAGCAAACATGGACAAGAGGAAATAAATATTACATGCCTTTGAAATCAGTGAGAGTCTGCACAATCCAAAGTGTTTATTCTTAATAAAACTCTAAATTCATGTAATTTGTATTTGGTACAGCAGAAATTGTAAGACATTTTGCATGCTAGTCCACCTTTTTTTGCAGTGATTATACTGGTCAATCAAAACTGAATTGAACCACTGTGCACATCAAGCTGATCTTGAACGGCAGAAGGCTTCTTTCTTTCTTTCTTTCTTTCTTTCTTTCTTTCTTTCTTTCTTCTCTTTCTTTTTGGGTTCTCCGGTCATCTGGGAGCTGTGTCATGCCCATTTAGCCCCTTAAAAATGGCTAGCCTTTGGGGCTACAATGATATATGCTAGGAAGGATCCGTTCATGGCCTTCTCCTGACGGTATGACTTCTGTTAGCAGAAAGGATATTCCCTCTGCCACTCTCATCCAACGTCCGCTTCCAAGGTGGAGTGGTTGCAGGGTAGTTATAGGGTGTTTTGAGACAGACAGCTGTGGCAGAACCCTGAGAGGGTTCTCGATGCACCCTTCTATCATGAGGATACTGTACCCTAATCTGCAGTGCCTCAGAAACCCTTTGGCTGTGGTGCTGCTAAGTTGAAAAGATAGGGTTTGGGGGAGTCGCTGTGTCTAAGAATAGAGGACTTTTGTCCTTATGTTTTTCTGCCCTAGTGGCGCAGTGGTTAAATGCAGGTACTGCAGCCACAAGGTGGTGAGTTCAATCCTGCCAGGCTCCAGGTTGACTCAGCCTTCCATCCTTCCGCAGGTCGGTAAAATGAGTACCCAGCTTGTTGGGGACAATTAGCTAAAATACATGTAAACTGTTTAGAGAGTGCTTAGCTAATAAGCAGTATAGAAATACACATGCTATTGCTATTCTTTACAATTCTTGAGGTTTTGTTTTCAACATACTGAAATTTACTGGATTACTTAGTGAACAAATTGACTGCAGCTCATATCAAGATTTCTTTCACTGTCCAATGGCTCAAAAATATCTTCTGAAACTTTACAATAGGGAATCTACTGGTAGTAGACCTCTGCATAATTCAGCAAGTCTTTCTGACTCCCAGTGGTTCAACAAGAGCAACAACAAAATAACTTCTTTTCCCCTCTGCCCCAGACAACATTGTTGAAAAGAGTTTATTTCAGTTCTAGCATGCAAAACAAATTCTTGAGCTCAAAAATTTAGGACTTCAGCAAAGATGTCTGCATGCCCTCCAACATTTCATAGATGAAAACAGGAATCTATGAGGCCAAGCAATACCAGCATGTGATTAAAACAGCAAAGGTAATTAATGAAGAATATCATGCAAAATAGCTTGTTTTTGCCTGAGCCTACTGGAAAGGGCAAGACTCACTCTCCCCTGCTTAGTTAAACTACATACACTTGCACTTTCAACTCAGTTTGCAGCAACTGAAGTAAGCTGAGGACAAAAAGGGAAAGTGGGAAAAGGGGAGAGAAACTGGGGCATTTTAAAAGCAACTGGAAAAGTGGGGTGACAGAGAATTAATCATGACTGTCCTAGCGAGATTGGGACAGTTGGGGGCGGGATTCTAGGAACTGAGGTCAGAAAAGGAACTTTTCCAAATTCTGGGGAAAAAAATCCACAACTTTTCCTTTAAATGCACTTTTTTTGCCTGGTCCTTTTGGTGGGTTTATAGGCAAAAAAGCCCAAAGTAGGTCCATCCTTGAAGTTTGCCTTCCTCTGATACAGTGTGAAAATTTTTCCCCAGAGTACCTAAAAAAAAGAAAATTGCCTGCTTGATTTGCAGATCTCCCTGGGAGTCAGAAGGTGGCAGCAATTCACTCGTGCAGTAAGTCATCTCTGCAAAACTATTCTTCCTCAAATGTACCTCTTCCCCATGCCGGACTCTGCACTAGTAGAAATCCGTGTGAATAAGTCACCTCGGAATAGCCTTCTGGGTTTATGACTCTGACCTATGAACATCAACGTGACAGACCCTAATTGGCTTTTATAGATGGGGCTATCAGGATGGTAATTAACACTAAGTACATGCTGCAGCTGTCCAAGTGCCAGGACAGGAAATGTATATACTGTGCACCCTTTTCCTCTCCAATAAGACATTTAAAGCAAGGTGGGGGGGGGAGAAAAGAAGAAAGGACTTGGGAAGTAAATGGTCGAACCCAACTCAGGTTCATTTGAGTCATTACTCTTTAGTGCCCAGCCTTTGTTTGTTTTGTATTTTTCACTGGCGATCCTTTGCCACAAGAGGTTAAAGATTACTGAGATAAGTGTCAATAAATGTGTCAGGGCCGTTGTGACTTTTGACCTATAATTATAACTTGAGCTGGCTGGCTGAGAGAGCAATCTGTTCCAAATGACAAAGTGTGAATTAAAACCTTAACTCTCTTTATTAATATCTATGAGATGGAGAAGAAACAAAGGCCATTTCCACACTGTACTCTTATACTGCTGTTATTCCACTTTCAACATCCTATGGAATCCTGAGGTTTGCAGTTTAGGGAGGGGCCAGGTCAGGCCCCTCAGCTAACTGAAGCAGCTGTTTTATTCTGCCTAATGATAGGGGTGGACCTGATTTTTATCATTTGCAGTGCCAAGGGATGCAACAAAGAATATTGACTCATCTTCTTAAACATCTGGTTTTTGATTCTTCTGCTGCTGCAGATCTATGGTCTTTCAGATGGTGTTGAACTCTAACTACCACCAGCCAGCAAAGCTATGGTCAGGGATGATGTCAGTTGTAGTCCCCAAGATCTTCTGGAATGCTGCTGGTTCTCCACCATATATCGATGACCTTTGATTGGACCTTTGATTGGACCAATGTTTTCTACAACAGTCAGACATGCAGAATTCTTTTTACTGGAGATCAAGTGATTGGAAAAGCCTCATCTAAGACCTCATTTGTTCTATTATGTTAACAATTAATAGGGGAAAGTTTATCAGGTGGCAGCTACATGGGACACTTTTTTAAAAAAGGAGATAAACTGGAAAAACATGATCTCTCTCTGGCAGTTCTATAATACTATAAAACATCTTGGCCAACAGGATTTATGATCCCTTTCATTTAATTTAATCTGACATCAAACCTGGAAGGAGACATAATCTGGATTCATTTGTTGATAGGGTAGTCAGGAGGGGCTGCTAGGTTGTACGGCTGGAGATTTCTCTCTCTTATATGCTATCTAAATTGCTGTCAGCTGAGAACTAGAATATAAGTAGTTGAAGGTTTCTTTCATATTATACGCTCATAGCACTTGGATGCCACTTTAACTGCTATGGCTGCAACCTATGGAATTTGGGGATTTGTAGTTCTATGAAGCATTTAGAATTCTCAGCCAGGGAGTTCTAGTGCCTCACCAGACTGAGGGCCTTTCTACGCTACATTGTTATAGTGATATTATTCCACTTTCAACGTCCTGTGGAATTTTGGGTTTTGCAGTTTGCTGAGGCCAAAGAGTTCTCTGGCTGAGAATTCTAAAGGCTCTTCCTAGACTGCAAACCCCAGGATTCCATAGGATGTTGAAAGTGGAATAATAGCACTACAACAGTGTAGAGCAGAAAATCCCAGGATTGATAGGACCCATAAATCCATTTGTTTAATTATTTGTGTGTGTGTAGATATTTTTATCCCACCTTTTTATCATGAGATATCAGGACAGCAAAGAGATACGACAATAGAAACAATGTAAACAATTCCAAATTAAAATCAATAAATAATTTTAAAAAGATAAAAATATATTAAACAATTCAAACAAGTTAAAACAACTTTAAAAGGCTGAAAGTGTTAAAGGATGACCGAACCCAACTCAGGTTCATTTGAGTCATTACTCTTATACTGCTGTTATTCCACTTTCAACATCCTATGGAATCCTGAAGTTTGCAGTTTAGGGAGGGGCCAGGCCAGGCCCCTCAGCTAACTGAAGCAGCTGTTTTATTCTGCACCACTTGTATGCTTAAAAGTAGATTAGGCCCCCACGAGCTTTAATAAAAAGCAAGCTCCTGACCTGGCGCCAAAAAGAAACCAGCATTGGTACCAGTTGGGCCTCAAAGGGTAGGGCATTCCACTAATGGGTTACTACAGCCAAGAACATCATCTCCTGTGTCCTGTCCTGTCATATTGCTCCAACTAGAGGGAAACCAATTGTTTGTTGTTGTTGTGTGGTGAATTAAACCATGTCTACCTGTAGTCCAACACTCAAACCACTACACTAGGCTGGTTCTTAAGAAACCAGTAGGGACAGTTAGATCATTTCCGCATGACGGGGCTCTGGCAAGTCCTTCTACTGTAGCCCCAGCAGGGAGGGAAGTGTGCCAGGAACGCTCCCCTCCAAACCTCACCAGGGAGTGCACTGGCCCTGCCTCTTCCTTCAGCAGCACAGCCAGGCACGTGCCATTGCTGTTCTGGGGAGAGGTGTTGCCAATGCACTTCTGTCCATCTGCACAGCCGGGAAGGGCAGCACTACCACGCCATAGTAAGTGCAAAATGAATTTTTTCCATTTTGCAAATACAGTGCATACCACTTGCAAGCAAGATGGCGGCAGGCCAGCGACAATGTCGTGCAGAAGCACAAACAGCCGACCACTGCCATCCTAGCCCCACAGCGGTACTGCCCCTTGTGCAGAAAGGGCCTTAAAGTGGCATTTGAATGCTATAGTCATGCAGTGTAAAGGGGTCCAAAAGGTATTGAAAGAAACCTCCAGATAAAAATAAATCTTCCTATCCTATTTAGGCTTGTCAACTATATTTTTTAATATTTAATTTTTTCTACCGCTCCAGTGCAAGAAGCAGACGTTCACCAGGCAAAATGTTGCACAGCATATAAACTGGAGGGATGGCAAATATGTGACTCACTAAAACTTCTGCTTTTCACACAGCTTTTAAAAGGCATCGGAGCACTGTTACCCCCCTAAAAAACTGACAAACTCTCACTCTGTATTGCCAAGCAGACTTGCCAATTCAAAGTCAGAAAACATAATATATCTTGAAACCTCCAGATGCAAGTGGAGATAAGGCAGCATACTTTGATCAGTTATAGCAGTTTTGGAGTGGGGCAGGTGGGGAGACAACAGAGTCAAGGCAAGATGAGAGATGTTATGCTCACCATATATACTTCTGCACTGGGATATTTGAAAGTATATGAATGTTCTCCATTTTTAAATCTGGCAGCCAAATTCATAGAGTCTTTGAAGAAGCCCCACATTCATCAAAACCTTAAAACACTTACTTTCTAAAGCCAAAATTTGTATAAGTGCACAGATCTCACTTTTAAATTGCCCTGACATTTCTGAGGGAAAACACATTTGTGTGTGGTCCTAGTATTTTGTCAGTGAGATGTAAACTATTGTGTGTTTTTCATCTCAGCTACAATTATATATAAATCTTCTGCCCTTTTGAATCTGATAATGTGTTTCCTGGAAAGAAACAATGAAGTGTCTTGTAGAAACAGTGCCCTTGGCCACCACTAAAGTAACATACCTTCCACGTAGGTGGTTGTACACAGGTGTAGAACAATAAAAGGCCTTAGTCTTGGATGTCTTTTTAATAACTTTTCAGAAAAGCCAAAGCAAAAAAGTCATTTGTACAGAGGCAGTGCTGCTGTGCAGCAGGGGTAAAGTGACCGGCTTTTCATTGGTACTATGTGGGGCAGTCACTTAGGGACGGGGGAGTGGCGTGGTCGATTTGCACCGGCTGGCAATGTTTTGGGGGTGTCCCAGTCCGTAGCTACACCCCTGTGTGCCCTGGCCATGCCCTCATGCACTGCAGCCATGCCCCTGTACACAGTGGCTATGCCCCCTCCTGCCCTCCCCACTCACACTCCAAGCTCTGCCACTGATGGCAGACAGGGAGACATGAAAGCAGGAAATGGTCCAAGAAGGCTTTCAACAATTACAGAGAGCATTTGGGCTCGATTCAAGAGAGAGTTCAGGCTTGATTTGCTCTAGAACCTATTTACTGATAATTTTGGCAGAATATAGTAACGATATAACTGTCCTTCTGCCCCATATTTCAAATTAATTTATTCTTTTCTTATCACCTTTGTTCAATGCCCAGCTTTCCCAAACATAGGCTATTTCCACACTACACTGGTACAGTGCTATTATTCCACTTTCAACATCCATTGGAATCCTGGGGTTTGCAGTTTAGGGAGGGGCATTTAGAATTCTCAGCCAGAGAGCTCTTTGCACTCAATAAACTGCAAACTCCAGAATTCCACAGGATGTCGAAAGTGGAATAATAGCACTATAACAGTGTAGTGCGGAAATGGCCACTTTCTCAGTCACAGAAAAAGGCAAAGGGAAAATCTTTCTGAACAAATCTTGCCAAAAAAACCCCAAAAAAACGGGACAGGTTCCCCTTAAGTTGGAAAGGACTTGAAGGCACACAACAACAAAATATCTGTGGTCATTATTTTTTATTTCTTAATGTTCCATTGTAACCCTGCTTTTGCACTTTCTTCCTTGCCTTTATGCACTGTTTTTCTTAGCCTTGTGGTGACTGTGTGAACAATCTCTTCCTTTCTTCTCCTTTACCCCTGTCCTTCTGGGCTGCTGCTAGTTCAAGTCCACTGGAAAGGAAAGTACTGAACTAGGCTGCAGCCATGGGCCATTTTAATTTAAACTATTTCATACCCAAAGTGCATAGTGGCAGAGCAAACTGAATTAATCAAATTGTGCTCTTGGGGTGGAGTAGCAAAAAGCCCTGTGATTATTTCAGCTTGCTGTCACCCTCACACTTAGGGAAATACTTCAGATTAAAAGGGCACACAGCTCCGGCCTGTGTCATTAATGCCGAAATATGCAATGGTTTTCTGCCACTGGCTTACTAGTTATCTCCACCTGTTTCCACATTATGGTTGACAGGAGAGGCGCTGGACTTCCATCCTACAGTCTCTCTCAAAGAACGTCAGTCTCCACGTAAGTCTTTTAAGAACAGCAGAAGTGGATCTACTCCCAAAAATTCCTTCTACCCTGGCAAACTGTCTCTTGCAACAGCATTCCATGCACTCTCATTTGCAATGAACATCCAAAATGACAGAGCTTTAACTCTACATGCTCTGCAGTTTCCAGAAAAAAGGGTCCAACAAAGCTGCTTTGCCTCCACCACCAGTCCCCATAATTTTTGAACTGGCATTGGATTTTGCTTAATCTTTTTTCTTCTTCCAGGGCAAAGCAAATCAAGAGCAAGAAGAAAGAAGATTGTCAAAACAGGGCCATCGTGGAATGTATAATGTGTTACTAACAAAGACTTAGCAAGATTGCAAAATTATTTAAGTTTCTACTATAAGTGCAGTGCTAATTTGTAGAGCTGTTTTGCCATGCTTAAAGACTGATTTGCATTGTGTACTAAATTTGATAAGGTTGTGTTTGTTTTTAGAACTAATTTTAGTTGATGTGGAGACAATAGACAACAAGGCCTGCTTTCTCTTTTCTCAGACTGGAATGACAGCTTCCCCTCCCCAGCCCAGTCTGCCAAAGCACCTTGCCACTTTATGCACAGCAATGGCTTTCCCTAAAAACACCACCTTTGTGTAACCAGGGTAAAGCCTTTCAGTTATTAATTAAATCTCCTTTAAAGATTTATGGTAGCGTGGTTCTGGTTTGCAGGATAATGTATTGGTTTTGGATGCATGTCTAAGTTCAAACAGATCTTCAGAGTGCATTTAAGCAGTTTCTTGTCTCTTTACAACAGCATAAAAGCCTCTGACTTTCCTCTTTGCCAAAGGTTGTGTTCCCAAACCCAGGCCACTCTCTCTGACCAGATTTAACAGTGGGTTGATTTCTCTTCTGCCCCATCTCTAGACTTTTCCTAAGAAAACATCCCTTCATTCAAAACCCCCCCCCCTTGATTGAAAGAAAATTCCTCTGGTTGAAGGATTCACCCTTGATCCCTGAAAGTCTGACCTTCTTCAAACCAGTATGCCTGCTATAAATACATTTTCACTTAGGCCTTCAATGCTTCCTTCCCTCTAAAAAGTGTAAGGGTTCTGGTCTGTGACTAAGTCCCTTCAGGATTCTGCCTACAAGGGTCCTGGCCTTGACCCTGTTCTTTGCAGAATCCTGCCCAGCACATCAGACCCAACTGGCTGCTCAGATGAAGGACAGCTGGTGCAGCCAGCAGCCAGCTATATAAGGGCTGAGGTTTCTCTGCAATCTTTGCCACACTAATGTGGTTTCCAGTGGTGCCTCTCCAGTATTCCTGATCCTGCTGACCCCTGGACTTGGACCTCTGTCTGTTTTCTGGACCTGTCTCTCACCTCTGGCCCTGTGGATTCTTGTTACCCAGTAGGCTTCTAATGCCTTGAACCCTTGCTGTGCCTGGGCCTTCTGCCTGTCTCTTGGACCTGCTTCCTGCCTCTGGCCCTGTGTATGCCTGTGGCCTGGAAGGAACCTTGTTGCCTTGGACTCTTGTGTGCTCTAACCTCCTGCCTGTCTCCCAGGCCTGCTTCTTGCCTCTGGCTCCCTGGACTCTCGCTACCTGGAGGACTGCTACCTTGGACTCTTGTTGTGCCCTGACTCTTGGCTACCTGACCTAGTGCCTGTCTCTTGGCCCAGCCTGTACTGGTCTGCCCTTGCTGCCCATGTCTTGGACCCTGACAAAGGGGGTTGGATTTTTCTTGGGAGTAGCTATTCTGGTTGCCCAGCAACTTCTTGTTGGGCAGCTTTTTACCACTCAGGACACCACTCTCCCTATACTATGTCACAGATGACTATTGTTATGTATTGATTGTGATATTCATTTTTAAACTGCCTACCATTCTCTTTATTTAGGTGAAATATAAATTTTGATAGTTCTGATTCAACTGCCAGTGAATAAATGATACCAAATTAGTAATTGTTGGAAAAATTCCAGCATTCTCTCTCCCTCCATCTTGTTCTTAGAGCAAGTGGGCATAACTAGCATAAGGCTTCTTTTTTCTTTTGCATGCCAAAGCTCCACCATTTGCCTTTGTGTCATTTAATTACATGATTATAAATACCTTTGATGTTCAGGTGATCATAGAATTATACAGTTGGAAGAGATCCCAGGGGTCATTGAGTCCAACCCTCTGCTATGCAGGAACACCCATCAAAGCATTCCCAACAGGTGGCCATCCAGCCTCTCCTTAAAAACCTCCAAAGAAGGAGACTCTACCACACTCTGAGGCAGCATATTCCACTTTCGGACAGCTCTGACCATCAGGAAGTTCTTCCTGAGGTTCAAGTGGAACCTCCTTCCCTGCAACTTGAATCCATTGCTCCTTGTCCTAGTCTCTGGAGTGGCAGAGAACAGGCCTGATGATCAGATCATGTGACCCAAGACAGTTATTTGGGTCATCAGTCTTAAAAAAAGGACACTGTGTCTCAGATCTCTCTCTTCTTCTTTTCCTTTCTTCTTCCTCTCTGACCATGCTTCGCATCTCCATCAGAAGATGGTGAGTTAAGAATGAAGCTACCACTATTCATTAACTTGATAGGATGTAGGTTCCCCAATGCATATGTAATTATAGAAGCTATTAGTAAACTTTTCTAAGTCTGTAACCTGAAACTGCCTGCATTTGTTTTGTTTCCTTAGCCAATTTCAGATTAGAAAAGCCACAACAGAAATTTGGGCATGCTTTTTCTGCTACTCCTTACAGTTTTAGCTTTCACAGAATTTCCCAATAGGGTTAACACCCTGGGAAACTCTATTTCCCAACAGTAATTATGAATGCAGACTTCTACACTGCTTGAAGATGGCCTGGTAACTGACCTGAAAGGAGAGTACTTATCTAATTATTTCTCTTGGGTTGCCCCTTCTTATTTCTTTTACTGGCCTTGTATTTTTGCCTTTGGAGGTTGTACTTTGGACATATCATGAGATGACATGACTCACTGGAAAAGACAATGTTTGAAAAACTGGAAGGCAGTAGGAAAAGAGGAAGACTAGGCCCTGACTTTGCAAGTCCTGTGTAGAAAAGTTGATGACAGGAATTCTCGAAGGACTTTCTTTCATGGGGTCACCATAGGTCAGAGTTAACTTGACAGAAAATAACAAACAACAACCTATGCCTTTAACCTGATTCATAGAACCTGAGCTGAGGAAGCATCCCCTGGAAAAAAGATAAAGCTGAGGCACAACTTTACTGGTTCAGTTTCTGAGTGTCAAGCTGTGTGTCAAAGGCATAGCAACAGGATTCATCTTAATCTGGTACTAAGGCCCTTTCCACACGGGGGTTTAAAAATGGTGTAGAGCGACCTCTGACGGAGGTGGTCTACACCGTAAAGTGGATTGGGGCAGACTACTTTTGCGTAGTTCCACACCCCAATCCACGCTAGGGTGCCTGGAAGTGGCGGTGGCGCGTGCTTTTTGAAAACCACTTTTCAAGTGGTTTTTAAAAAGCACGATCGTGCAGCCGCGTGCAGCCTCATCACAGCACCTGGTGTGGATTTGCAGGCGCACGCAAGGGTGTGCCTGCAGATCTGACGGGGGCGGGCTTTCCGGCTGGCGAGCTTCTCTGGTTGGTGGAGAGCCTCTGCCAGTCGTAAGCTGCCATTTTGGGCCCCGCAGGACGCAGAGGAGTGTGCAGCAGCGAAAATGCACTGCTCCACATGGCGACGGACACAGGTAAGGTCCGTTTCAGCGTGGCTTCCCCGTTTCTTCGCTTGCATGTGGAAAGGGCCAATGTGTTGCCTTGTGTCTCCCAGATGTCATATTGCCCTCAGAATTCTCTTCCTCTCATTGCCTCAGAGGTATTTGCAGCCTGCTATTCATTTTTCATGCAATTCTTACAAAAGATAAAGGAAACAATGAATCCTACCCTATCCCTCTCCAAAGAAGACGAGAAGGTAGAAGTTCTGTGTTCAAACACAGAACTGCCCACTCTAGTAGTATGGAAATGGAGTCCCAATTTTAAAATCAAAAAGAATGTGAAGGGGCAGTTTATACCCCACCCCCAGCTTCTTGCCCTTTAGTAGGCTTCCTCAACCACTTTTCTCTTAGCAATGCTCCATTTGTTCAGCAAAAAAGTACCTGAGCTTGTGTCATAAAGCTCACAAGTAACCTGGGAACAATCTTTCTTATTTTTGAGGTCCTGTAAACAACAATAACAGTCCTTCTTTCACCTGCATGCCCCCTTTCGCTTTTGTAAACACTGAATCTTCCTTTTCTCTAAATGACTGGGATAACTGTGTGTGGAAACAAATAGAAAATATTCAGCCTAGCTAGATACACATCTGGCTGGACAGGCTTCCTTTTGCCAGCTTTTGTGGTGTGCCCCTTTGTATCAACTTCACTTTCTTGAACTGGTAAAGCACTCTGCTTCCCATCTGCTAAACACAATTATGTCCTTATCAGTAAGTTGGCCATGTGATCCTGGTATCAGGTGTGGCTCAGGGTCACTCTCCGAAGTTATCCTTAGTACCTGTCCAGATCCTAGGTCTGATTTCACAATCATCCTTGGCCACAGCCTGCCCTTCTTCTCAGGCTGGGTTTTAACTCTTTCCATATCAAATGTGCTGCATTCTCCACTGATGAACAGGTTAGCCTTTTCTTTGAATCTGGGCTTCACTTACATTATGTGTTAATTTAAACAGGCCTACATTTAAACCAACTCCCTCGTCTTCTTTTTGAGGGAAGGGAAAAAGTGGCTGGCTTTTCAACCAGCCTCAGTAGCAAAGCCTATTTAATTTTACAAGCTCACTTTTTAAATGGCTGAGTTACAGCAATTTTGTGGCTTAGAAATAAATATTTATTTCTTGTGAATTGCTGCTCTGGGCAAGAAGTTAACTAACAATATGCATTGCTGAAAAAAACAGTGAGGCCTGGACAGCACCCTCATATAGTGCCAGTAATTTTATCTCTCCTGGCTCTGCTCCTGTGCCTTTAATAAGAGCTAGTCTTCAAAAATGTAGCAGCTGAAGATTTGCCTGACAGAGGCCTAAGTGCCAGTCCTGCTCTGTAAATATTCCTTAATATCTTCTCCTGTGTGCATTTCTCTAATACTGAAAGAGTTAACTGAATATTATAGATACTACATGGTTATCTTGGATTCATGTTTACAGAAAGGCAATAAAAGTTTTACTTGCTCCAGGCCAATGTTAAAAAGGGTCAGTACAGATCTGAGGAGCTATAGATAAAATAGTTCCTTAAGTCCCCTTAATCTTGGAGGAGGAAAACTGAGCAGTGGAGCCAATACCAAATCCCGAGATTTTTAGCTATCTTTTACCAATATGGTATAACCAGAGTAACTAGAAACTCACATTTTCTGAAAGCATTTACTTCTCAACAGCATTCTGTACTTCAAAGTGGTTCACAGTGATGGTAGCTCAATGAATGAAAAATAACAAAATTAATCTGTAATAAAATTCCGTTAGATGCCACAGTGGTCAGGTCTCTTTGGTCTATCAGGGAAACTGGGTTGCAATTTCAGATTTTAAAGATATCTATGAGCAGAATAAGGGAGGAATCAAAAGCCAAAGTGGGAGGCACTTTGGCCTAGTAACTTCCTGGGATATGACCTGGTAGGTTTGGGGCATCAGAGAGTATAGTCTGCTGGATTGAGTAAAAGGAAGAAAATACTGTAAATTAATTCTTAGTTCATACAACAAGACCTGATACAATTGGGAGGTGAGAGCTCTGGAAGGGAATTCAAGAGGGCACTATTCATGGTTTTTCCACTTTCACAAGGGTTCTGTGCCCCAAACCCTCACAAATGTGGAGGGGCTAACTGTATATGCTCCAACTAGAGAGGCAGAAGAAGATGAAACTGAAAGATTCTATATGCAGAAGCCCAAGAGGAAACTGATCACATAACAAAACTTCTTTTTAATCATAGGTGATTGGAATGCAAAACTAAGAAACAGAGCAAAACCAAAGACTGTAAGGAAATTTGGCCTAGGATCAAGAAATGAAGCAGAAGACCAACTGACTGAATTTTGTAAGGCCAAGAGTTTGTTCATCACAAACACATTCTTCAAGCAACCCCAAAAAGTGTTTGTATACATGGGCATCACTTTAGCCAGTATAGAAATCAAATAGACTACATAATTGTAAGCAGAAGATGGAGAAGCTCAATTCTCTCTGCAAAAACAACACCAGGAGCAGATTGTGGTATAGACCATGAACTGTTAATATCAAAAACAAGAGTAAAGCTAAAGTACAACACTAAACCAAGCATAATGCCAAAATATGACCGTAAGAACATCCCTGTAGAATTTGAAGACAATATAAGAATCAGATTTGCACTGTCTAATTGACCAGGAGCCAGAACTCTGAACTGAAGCTAAGGACATGGTCGCAGAGAAAAAGATGCTATCTGTAGCCAAAAAGAAAGAGAAGCCCCAATGGATGACAGATGAAGCTGTTCAAGCAGTTAAGAACAGATAAGAAGCAAAAGTAAAAGGTGAAAGAAATAGAGTCAAAACCCTGAATGCAACTGCTCAACAACATGTGCATAGGGAGAGAAGAATTACTATAACATCAATGCAGAAAAATAGAAGATGACAACAAAAAAGGAAGAACAAGAGATCTCTTCCACAAAATCTGAGTAATCAAAGAGAAATTTAAAGCAAGAGTGGCAACCAGCAGGGGAACACATTACTTGACCAAACAGAAACAAAAAGGTGATGGAAACAGTACATGGAAGGACTATATAAAAGAGATAGAAGATGGACAGGTTCATTCAAGGAAGTACCATGTGAAGACAAACTGCCAATTTTAGAAAGTGAAGTGAAAGCTGCTCTCAGAGCACTTGGGAGAAATAAATCAACAGGAACAGATGGCATGCCACTGAGGCTGTCATACTTTGGCTGTATCAATGGGAAGACATCACTAATAGGAAAGACAATACAGCTTAATAAGGCAGAAGGTGGTAGGAAAAGAGGAAGAGCACATAGTAGATGAATAGACTCAATCAAAGAAGACGCCTCCCTGAATCTTCAAGACCTGAGCAGCACAGTTGTTGATAGGGTGACTTAGATGTCTCTTACCCATAGGCTCAGCATAAGTCAAGGGGCCTTTCCACAGTAAACTGTTAATAGTGCTCTTATCCCACTTTCAACATCCTGTGGAATTCTTGGGTTTGTAGTTTACTGAGGCCAAAAAGCTTTCCAGCTGAGAATTCTAAATGCCACTCCCTAAACTGCAAACCCCAGGATTCCATAGGATGGTGAAAGTGGAATAATAGCACTATAACAGTGAAGGGCGGAAAGGCCCAAAGTTGATCTTATGGCAGTTAACAGCAACATGCCCTCATTCTTTCACTAAGAAAAGACAGAGCTCCTTATGAATTAGGTAACCTGTTATGAACCTTATGAACAGGTAACCTGTTTATTTAGGTATAAAATACAACTGAGGCCTAGAGACTCCCATTGCAACCTGTTACCTTCATAGTAACCACCATTTCAAGGGGTTCTTCTTCCCACACTACTTCTGAAAAACAGAGAGTTCCTCCTTCAAGTCTTAACTTTTCTGTCACCACGGCACTGTTTTCATGCTATTCAGTGCATACTCTCCTCTTTTAACAACTATAGTCCAAAATCATGAGGAATGTGGTTCATTCAGGTATATGCCTAGTGCTCTCACCCTTTTAGAACATACCACTGACATTCTTAGGATGACTGTTGCCAGTATTATGTGTTTTATGCAGAGGAGGCAGCTCCAGCCCTCTTCAAAGTGATCTTTTGAAGAGAAAAGTTGTTGACGCCCTGGCCTGTTCAATCTTAACTAATGAGAAGCTACTGAAGGGGTTCAGTTTCAGTCTCCCAAGCTGAATGAAGCTGTGATGAAGCTAGTAAAATGTGGGCTTGGACAGGGCTGTTGTTAGGTGGATTTGTAATTGGTTGACTAATCGCACCCAAAGGGTGCTCACCAATGGCTGCTTTTCATCCTGGAGAGAAGTGACTAGTGGGGTGCCACAGGGTTCAGTCCTGTGCCCAGTGCTATTCAACATCTTCATCAATGACTTGGATAAAGGAGAAGAGGGCATGCTGATCAAATTTGTAGATGACACCAAATTGGGAGGGGTTGCTAATACACCAGAAGACAGGATCAAAATTCAAAATGACCTTGACAGATTGGAGAGCTGGGCCAAAGCTAACAAAATGAATTTCAGCAGAGAGAAATGTAAGCTCCTATACTTAGGCAGAAAAAATGGAATGTACAAATGTAGGATGAGGGATGTGTCACTGGATAATAGTACATGTGAAAGCGATCTAGGAACCTTGGTAGATCACAAGCTGAATATGAGTCAGCAGTGTGATGCAGCAATCAAGAAAGCCAATACGATTCTTGGTTGCATCAATAGAAATATGGTGTCTAGATCAAGGGAGGTAATGGTACCACTCTATTCTGCATTGGTTAGACCTCATTTGGAATACTATGTCCAGTTCTGGGCACCTCAATTCAAGAAGGATATCGACAAGCTGGAGGGTGTCCAGAGGAAGGTGACCAAAATGGTGAAGGGTCTGGAAGCCATGCCCTATGAGGAACGGCTTAGGGAGCTGGGTATGTTTAGTCTGCAGAAGAGAAAGTTGAGAGGGGACATGATAGCTATGTTTAAGTATTGGAAGAGATGTCATGTTGAGGAGGGAGCGGGCATGTTCTCTGCTGCTCCAGAAATTAGGACAAGGAGCAATGGATTCAAGCTACAGAAAAGGAAAGTCCCCCTGAACCTCAGGAAGAACTTCCTGGCAGTCAGAGCTGTCTGGCAGTGGAATATGCTGCCTCAGAGTGTGGTGCTGTTACTATGGTTCAGACATATCTGGTGATAGCACTAGATATCTCTTGATATCAAACTTATTTGGCCTTCACTTGACCTTTTTCTGCCATCCTGTTCCACGTGTTTGCGAGGCCACCGGACACGCACATAAACAGGTGTGGCCGGTTAATGGTTGGACATTCCAATCCCCACTTAGGCAGGTAGATTAACACCACTCCGTTGCTTCAGGGACCTCTTTTGCAGACACACCTTGCTTAAGTGCAACTTTACACAAAGACGCTCGGCCTTGAGCTGGCACTCTTGCAATGCTAAGCTATTTGCATACTGGCTACTCTATTGTTAAATCTGCGCTAAGCTGATCATGTAAAACCTGACCTTTCCCAAAGCTTTGTCCCGTTCCAAACTCTCATTGTTCTCACCAAGTATGGCATGGTCTGTAGGCACAATCCACCCTATAAAAACTCCCTGATTTTGAGACCACCTTGGATCGCTCTCCCCTTGGATTGCTCTTGAGTTTCATCCAGCCTTGCTGTCAGTTTGTCCAGAGAGCTCCCCTCAGCGAACCGCGCTGAGCTTTCTTCCCTGCAATCCTCCGCTTTTCTCCTGGACTACGAGATAAGGTGTCGTATCACCCATTTCCCCCGAAAACTCTCATTTCCACTTTCTAGTTAGCTGTGTGCTTGTGTTGTCTTTTCTGTTGTTTGTCCTTTAATAAAGATGTCATTTTTACTATTTTAAATTTGTCTGACCGCTCTTCTGACCTGACCCCGTGGACAATGGGGTTACAAGATCCCTGCTAAGTTACCCTGCCTCTCGTTAGCCTAAGAGAGTGCTCAAGTTAATTTCCCCATCTTGTGTTTTTGCTTGGTTATTTGGGCGCCCCTCCCGGGACCCCCAGAATACAGGGTAACAGTGCAGTCTCCTCCTTTGGAGGTTTCTGAGCAGAGGCTGGATGGCCAGCTGTTGGGAGTGCTTTGATTTGTGTTCCTGCATAGCAGGACTGGATGACCCTTGTAGTCTCTTCCACCTTTATGATTCTATGATTCACACCTCCATGTTCATCACTGCATGAGTGACTGTAGTGTTATTTGGACATTCAAAAACTGAGTAGATGCCACAAGGGGGAGCAACATGCTAATCACACCTCAGCCCTTATGCGTTTCCTTCACTTGCCATTTGCAGAAGTTGACTTTCTGAAGAGAAGCATCTCCTCTACTCGTGAATGTTCCCACGCAACTCAAATCACAGATTTTCAAGCATTCTTATTGGTATGAACAGCCTCTACAGATAGAGGAGGTTCTCTTCAGAAATTCACTTTCTATGTGAAGGGAGAAAGGCAAATGTGTGAGGACGATGTGAGGTTAACACTTCTCCTCCTCCCCCCAGTATTCTCCAGATGTTGGACTACAAATCTCTGGACCCCTAGCCAGTTTTTGAAAGAGTATGAAAACCTGCAAAAACTGTTTTCCAGAGCCATCTGTAGTAGGTGTTGTGTTCTGACCACAAGCAGCAATCTTTCCTTCAAGTTTCCCTAAAATCTCTGGTCTTAAAGGGGGGTATGATTTGTATGTTTTCACCCCAAGTTTAACAATGGTTTCGGGGTATAAAATGCAAAAGAAAGATGAAAGAAGAAATGCCTAAGAGTCAATAGCATACTTCAAGCCACTTCAAGCCAGCCCTTAGCTCCGATCAAATGGCTAGCATTTATGAGCAAGATAATCCACTTTCTCCTTGATCTTGGCATTGCTGGCAGGATGCCATATTTACATTTTGAAGGCTTGCCCCTGGATATTTCCTTTTACAGTATTAAAAACATAGAGGCTTGCTAAGGTAGCCACTTACATATTGCCAAAAAAGAAAAGGTATAACCAAAACAGAGGACAAAAGTGGATACAATTGTGCATGAATCTGAGGGTGCTAATTTATCTGTATGGGTGTAAATTTGGAAATAATTACCATTATTTACATAAAAATACAATACACCTCTCCACAGTGGGAAAGACTTTGAACTGGTGACCTGTGTGCCTGCTCAATATGTTGCTGACAGACAACTTCAAGGTCCTTCTTTATGAAACGGTACTTAGACAAGACTGCAAACAGAGGAACCTTTTAAATAGAGGTGTCACCTTTGCAAAGTAGGACACAAAGCCATCCTAAAGAGTTGCAAACTTGCAATTAGCACCAGTAATTTGATGTAGATCTTTACTAAATATGCAGCAATTTTGAAAACCTAGTTTGATTTGCTCCAATATGCTATTTTTCTGTCCCAATGAAGTTGGCACTAAAATCTCTAGAATTAAATTGTTTTTCAATGATTATACTGTTCATACCGATCTCTAGAATTATATTTCAGTTATTTGCCAAGGTTGAATGAGCATTTAAAAAAAATATTAGTAGTGGTTATTTTGTCCCTCCAATTTGACTCTGACTTACAGTGACCCCCATCCTATGGTTTTCTTAGCAAGATATTTATGCAGAAGTTTGCCAGTGACTTCCTCTAAAGATGAGAAAGTGTGACTTGCTCAAGGTCACCTACTGTGTTTCTAAGGCTGAATAGAGATTTGAACCTGGGTTTCCCAAGCTCTAATTCAACATGCAGATTCCTACACCATGCTGGCTTTTACTTGGAGTTAGCAAAACAAAGAAATTATAGTGACAACGCAAATAAGTTCACATGTAGTTGATCGTAATAAAGATAATGCCTACCGGCAGATTTTGCTTTCACTGCTTCTCTCTGTATATGCTAGCTGGTGATGCTGAAAGTTGTAGTCCAATAAGATGAGGTTGTGGAAGGCTAGACAACATGGTAACTGCAGGCAATAGAGTTTCTAGATCTCTGAACGTAGCCTGTTTTCTTGTTTTGGGGACAGGGAAGGAATGCCAGGGTGTTATCCCGGTCTTGAAAGGTGTATCTACTCTGTGTGTGTGTGTGTGTGTGTGTGTGTGTGTGTATTCTTTATTTGTTATCCTTTGTGTTTTTTTGAGTGGCACAGTCTACCCAATGATGGTTGATGCTTAATGTATCACCCTTAGTGACATCAGTAGGAGCTGCCTCTTCTACATCACTCTTGTAACGTCACCTGTGATATCACAAGATATCATTCTTAAAGTCTCCAGTTTTGGCCCTGACATCACGGGATCTTAGATAGTCCAAACCTGGCAATCCTAGCAGGGAACCATATCAGTGAAACTATGGTATGATGAGAACAGGTGTTTAAATCCAACTAGCCCAATATTAGCTATTTCTGCAAAATGCTACTCTTCTACCAGAGCATTCTATGCTCACCCTAGGGGATGTTTATGATGCTACCCTTTGTTATTATGGTACAATTGTATCCAGTTTTGTCACTTGCTGTTATGGTCCTAACATGCTTTTCTACATCTACTGTTTCCTCTAAGACATATTGTTTGTCCATCCAGATCTGTGTTCTGTACTCCTACTGACTCCATTGCAAGTCTCCAGGTATGGGACTCCAAGGCCTTTCTGGGTTCATGCTCTCAAAATTCAGAACTGGAGCTGCCAGGAATAGAATCTGGGACTTTCTAAATGCAGAGCCTGACCTTTCCCACTACCCCTTTCCTAAGCACTGCATTTATAATTCCTTTATTTATTCCATTTTTGTAATGCTTTTCAGATTGTGTCCCAAGACAGCTCAATTAAAAAAGAGAGTGACAGGTCTTGGTGCCAGGATTACAAACTAAAAAGACAAGGTATGCAAGGGATAGAAAGTGGATATAAAAGAAAGAGGAGATCAGCTCTTTAATCAGGTGGTGTGCTGTAGGCAGGCACCAAAACAGTTCAGGCTAGGCAGATGAGCTTCACTTGCTGTTGGTCTTGCCTGTACACCTTTGCAGCTCTTTTTTCTTTGACAAAAGGATGGAGCCAGAGTTCCTTTTCTCTGTTCTACAGCAGTCCCAAGTGTTCTTTCTAGTGGTGAGGGGAAGCAAGCTTTCTGCTGCAGGTAATTCTTGGATTGACCAATAGTCTGGTCTCTCCATTGGCTTTATGATATTCATGCTACGAAGGGAACAGAACTCTGAAAAGTGACTTTTTTGGACTACAACTTCCATTTCTAAACCCAGACAACATAGCAATTGGCTGGAGTATTCTGGGGATTATAATTCAAAAAAGTCACTTTTCCAAGCTCTGGCAGAGGGCATAACTTGTCATCAACCACAAGCTTCCTGGCTGATAGCAGAAAGTAGAGGTGTACTGTCTTGTTTTAAATGTTGGAGAATGCATAACTGACATTATGACATTATCACATAATTGACATTATGACCACAGGATGGGTTGATGACTATGTTTGGAAGAGAATTTTTTTGGGAGGTGTGGTCAAAGCAAATAATATTTTCCAAACTCTGGTGATGTATGTGGTTCTGACAAATGGACATGAAATTTCACAGCAGACTGTTTTATCAAGGACTGTTAGACCTGAGAGATAAATGGAACTTTCCAACTTCAGAAAGAGAGAAAGACAGGGTACCAGATGTTCTACTTACCAGATGCTGGAATCAAACAGTAGCAGCAGCCATCCTTGTGAGTATACAGAGAAATTCACCCAATTGGTAGAAGAAATAGAATTGAAAATCAAATGGTCCCAGAAGGCACATTTTATGTTTTTATGACTGTTCAGAGTTACTGAAAATGTAGGCATCCTTGGTGTTATTATCAGGTTTGGATTCCTGATAGGGAAAAAAAGATTAGCAACCTTTGTATTTTTAAGAAAAACAAATGATACATAACCTAACAATTGCAGAAAAATGGCAGGTCCTATGTCAGCTGCTGCCCAGATCCTAGTGGCCAAATACTGGAAGAGAGAACAAAGTCCATCTTTAAGGAAATGAGGAAAGTATATTTGGCACAGAATATTAATGAATAAAATGTCCTGATATAAGAAATTTTGGGAAGGCATTGAGTTGTATACTGCATAGAAAACTTTGGTTGCTGAGGAATGTAAATGAATAAAAAATAAAGATACTACATCCAAAAGACTAATTAAAGTATTGAGATAAATACATTCTGTACTGGAACAAATAAAAACTCTTTATTATTTTTTAAAAAACTGGGAAAGAGATTACAGTATATGCACAGGTTTCCATCTTACTTGCGGTCCACACTTTGTATCCTTTGAAGTGCAGAGATGGTCTGGATTTTTGGTGGTCTGGTGTGTTTTCCCCAACAATCCATGTAGTTTGCTGTGGGTGTTGGCATCTCATCTGAGCCAATCAGCTTGCTTTTCTGGTTTGACTTGTGGGCAGGCTTTATTGCATGGACCAAAAAGGGTGAGTTTTCTCTCTGGTCCACTGAGGTGAAACCATTCAAGATGGTCCCTGCCTCGGAACAGAACTGACAGTGCAGTTCAAGTGACAACAAAGAGGCTAATCCTCACTGTTACTGTGCACTTGATCAAAAAGAAGCCATAAAAACGGCAGAACCTGCAATCAGGAAACATTTAATTAAAGACAGAGAGCACCCTTTGCAAAACCTCAACATTACTTCACCTATCTGCACTAGATGCTGTCAGAAAACACTAGACAACAATTTAATAATATCATCCTCTGGATTTTTTTTTTAATGAGAGAGAAAAGAGTGAACAATGGATTGCAGTTCCAGAGAAAATGGTTAGTGAAGTAGTTTTCTTGCCTATTATGATGCTGTTTGTTTAGAATATATATTTTCTGCCCTTCAGCCAAAAAAGGTTCTCAGGGTGTCTTACAAATCATTAATTTGATAATGCCTTGCCCTAAGGCTTACAGTCTAAGGAAGACATGAAACATAAGAAAAAGGGGATGGCAGTGGTAAAGGAGATTAAGGCTATTTCTGCACTAGACTGAGATAGTGCTGTTATTCCACTTTCAACATCCTATGGAATCCTGGGGTTTGCAGTTTAAGGAGGGGCCTCAAAAGCCCCTCCTGAAACTGCAAACCTCAGGATCCCATAGGATGTTGAAAGTGGAATAACAGCACTATATCAGTCTAGTGAAGAAATGGCCTAAGTCCAGAAGATCCTGAGTGCACTTCCATCCCTTGGAGGCCATAGCAGTGGCAGCTGAGATGGAGGGAGAAGCCTCTCAGCCACTGGGACCCTTTTGGGTGACTAACAGACAGCTGACACTTCTGAATAACAATGTCTATGTGAAACACCTGTGCCATGTGTTGATTTCCCTGAAATAGATCGGAGATAGGTAACAATTTTTTGAATTAGGGCAAAGGTGGTAAAAGAATTATCCCCCTCCTTTATGCTACTCTTCAGATTGGCTGTTATTGGCATGGATACTCACACATCTTAGTAAAATTCTACATTTCTAACAAAAAATATCTTACTCACTGGTGAGTGTGCATATAAGTTACTAGTGTATATATCTGGTGTTGCCTGGGATTTTATTTTCTCATAGTTAATACAGTTATCCCTCCACATTGGCTAGGGTTAGGGGCACAGGACCCCTGTGAAAGTGAAAAAACTATGAATAACTCTAGGCCCTCCCAAACCTTATTAAACATACACAAAAAGTATGATCACCATATGCAACCCACCACGGATTCCTTTGAGGCACCAGGGTTACTTCACAAGGGTGGCTGGTGGGGATTACTGCCACCTCCATTTCTACCCCACACCATTTTAATAGGGACTTGCAAGCCTCATTCAGTTTCTCAGTCTCACGAGGCTTGCAATCCCTATTAAAAATGGCATAGGGTGACGGCAAATAATCCATGAATAATAAAACCTGCAAAAGTGAAACCTGCAAATGTGGAGGGCTGACTGTACTTGTTAGAAAGATTTGAGACCCTGTGTCTCTAATTTCCCAAACTGTCTTGTCCACTACCATATTCCCCAATCCAATCTGTATTGAGAATTATTAACATACAGAAGTTGGGTTCCTGAGGGAAGGCACTGCCTTCCTCCTTGCTGCTAGGCCTCATCTCCATAGCAACTGGCCAGGCTCAAGATCTCTCTGACTGAGAATTCTAAAGGCCCCTCCCTAAACTGCAAACCTCAGGATTCCATAGAATCTTCTTAGACAGCCAATCATGTGAGGCCTTTGCCTGACACAGCCAACCTTATGAGGCTGGGTCTTCGCCTGACACAGACAAATTCGCAAACTTTAACTTTTATATATTAGATATGATATAACAGTATAAGGCTTGTCTCCTATTGCTGATCCCAACTAAAGTGAGACATATTCAATCAATGGAACTTACATAAGTGCTCATATACCAAATTACTATTGATTCAATGGACTTATTCTAGTTAGGACTAACAACAGCATTTATGCCTTAGCAATCTTTTACTTACATGTGCAGTAGGAGGGAAATTTTAATTTTGACTCATGGGTGGAACTTAATCTTGGGATTTTTTTTTAAAGCAGGATATTAATGATAACTTCAAACAAGCAAAATTCTGATTAATAGGAACTCTCATAACATATACTAACAAAAGCATTTAAAAAGCATCCCCAACTGGGCAAGAAAGTGAATCTTGGTTTATCAAGGGTAAGTTAGAAAAAAAAGGAGGGGAAGGAAGGGTGTTCCTTTTAAAAATGGGCATGTAGGGCATGTTAACACACATTGCAATCTACATATAGGTTTGATGCATTTTCTTATATGTAAGAGCTTTTCATATAAGAGATGCATAGGCATCTCTTTATTCATTGAATGCAAAAACCCAATGCATTCAGACAACTACATCTTTCCCCCCTCTGTTCTTGCTTTTAACTCTTCCTTATTTTATTTTTATAAGAGCAAACCAAATTATTTATTCCCATTTAAAAATGAGTATGAAACAGAATTGTCCAGAGAGATTTGCTTTGGCAATCTGTGGATTTTGATCTAGGGATGCACACGGCTGTGTCTCTTGCCCTTCCGTGGAACATGAACCCCTCGGGACATGTGATAGAACATAGAGATGGCGGCAATTCAATAAAGTCGCAATAAAACATCCAAGGCCTTTGATACTCTTTCACTTTCTTTAACTCAATTTATTTTTCATTTCATGGACAGAGATTTAGTCTGGGTATTAGTTTGTGATTTTGCTGAAAGAATTACTCCAACCCCTACGAAAGGGAAATATTATTGTTATTTCTTATTTTATTTTATTTTTTTGCACCACATTATGCCATCAGAGCCTCCACCAACCGATGGAAACAAAAGAGCAGAGCTGAAATCACTTCGGTACTGCTGCGTTTTTCATTACAGAAGTTATTACATATAGAAATTACTCCAAATTATCTGAAATGAATGGAAATTATGAGGTTTAAATTCCCCAAGTTGTTGCAAGTGCAGCGCTGGAAATTTATTTTGTCATCTTGCCGAACATAATTGCTACAACAAAATTTTCTTCCATTTTACAACCGCAGCATAACTTATTTATACCAGTGTTGTTGTAATTCGACATCAATAAGTTGCATGGGAAGGAGTACACAGGTGGTAATTGAAAACAATAATTTGTAGTGGGGTCCAGGTGGAACAGTTGGCTGGCTCAGAAAAGGCTTTTCCATCAGTGCAGACTCCCCCCTCCTTCAAACCACAACATAAGCAGTCCTCTGGTCCAGCAGGCTCTGAGGTTGCCTAATCATCCTAAATTACATTTCAAAGTGTCAGCTGAGGTGAGCTGAACAGCTGATCTATAATTATGGCCTTGACCCACAGATCACAAGCTGGAAACAAAAGCAAAGCATCTAGGGAATCTCTCTCTTCTCTGTCTCTTTTCTCCCCTAAGGCCAAGTGAGAAAAGCCACAGGGCTCACCTAGAAAGCAATGATTAAAGTTGTCTATCCATAGTCTTTTTATAAAGACAAGTTTGTTGACAAGGTTTTGGATACAGAAAGCTGTTGGAAAGCTGCTGTACCAAAAAAAACCCAATAGGCACCTCTATGTTACAAATGTTAGCAAGTTTGCAAGACCACGTAACTGTTACAGTTCTAGTGACTTTCACATGGCTGGTAGCTTCCATGCCAGTGGGATGGTGACTCTGCTCTAGGTTTTTAGCCTGAACTTTGAAGGACCTATCCAAAGTGCTGAACCCAGTCCTCAAATGGATTCAGAACCTTGGACAGTTCCTCTGCAGTGCAGACTGACACCTAGAGTTGATTTGCTCATCCACTGCCATTGTATGAGTCCCTAGTCCAATTGAGGTAGGTCACCTAAGCATTACCAAAAGAGAGAAATTACCATAAAGGAGCATGAAAAAGATGTGTATAACATCTACTTATAATCATTTAGAAATCAATTTAGGAATAATTGTTATAGAGTTGGACTCATACATAGTCATGCAGAGCCAATCCAATGAGAATTAAGTTGGCCATTAGTTATTTGTCCTACTAATTCCAATGAATCTTCTTTAAGTTCTGTTCAAGTTCTACTAACAAAGTTCTATCCAACGCACAATATAATATAAAAATACAGTACTTCTGCCCATAGTGGGAAAGGCTGAAACCATGCAACCCATTTAATTATTCAGTATGCTGTCCAGGTGCTGACTAGGGCCTTGCTCTCCCATTGTATGACTTTTCAGCTTTAATCAGGACTTGGAGTGAGCAGGGGAAGTCCTTGACATAGAAGACCTTTCCAAATTCTTTATAAAGTAAGACACATGGACATGCAACTTTAAAAATAAAATTGTGCGGCTATATTTTGGGGGGCCCTGCAAAATGAAAGCCTATGAAATTAACACAAATGTGGACCTGAGAATCCTACTTCTGCTTTCAAAGAATCGAGGCTCAGACATATATTCTTTGAGTGCTCATCACCTTCTTCACAGTTCCTATACTTCTAAAATGGGAATAACACATCCCTACATGACTCATAGAGCTGTCATGAGGATGAATGAAAGAAATAAGTTTTGTTGAATCATTTTGCCCAATTAAAGTGCTATGTAACAGATTAATAATAATTGGTTCCCCTAAAGACACAAATAATGATATTCCCTTTGTTAAACTTCCTTATGCTGCATTCCTCCATTGCCAGTTCCTTGAAAACAATAAGATCTACTTAATGTTCAATCCACAATTATCACTCCCAGGTTAGGAGTTCTCAGTAGGTTTACTGTTTCATCTTGGTTGACAGAAATAATGTAGCTGCAAATATTTTCAGTCAATCTAAATACTTGGGATTTTAACTATTTGTTTTGAAGACTATTTATTTAAGTCCCTTTGGTCTTTCTGGTTTGAAGTCTACTTTTAGGGATCATTAGCAAGATCAGTTGGAACATCTTTTTCTGGTGATGCTCAGAGCTTAATTTGCACAGACCTGGAGCATATAGTGCAAGAGGAGATTAAGATTAAAGGGCTCATGAGCTATAGAGTACATTTCTTTCACTACTGACCGGATTTCAGAAACGTGACATTTTGGACTCCTAGAATCTTCCAGCACAGGGAAATCTGGGAGTTATAGTCTACAAAATTACTTTTTCAAGCCTCTGCTACTAACCAAACCCCAGCACAGAGCTTTAATAAAGAATTTTCTTCACTTAAACAAAATTATAACTCCCAGGGTTGTTGGGGTAGTGGAGGAATATGGTACAGTGGATGTAAGTATATTATGGTTGACCCTCTTATTAGGGAGAGTAAGACGGATAAGCCCTATCGTAAGTCCTAACTGAAGTAGACCCATTGAATCAATTATATTTACCTATGAGCCAATGTGGTGTACTGGTTCAAGCATTTGACTACAACTCTGGAGATCAGGGTTCGAATCCCCACTTTTCCATGGAAGCCAACTGGGTGACCTTGGTCAAGTCACACTCTCTCAGCCTCAGAGGAAGAAAAAGGCGAAACACCCTCTAAACAAATCTTGCCAAGAGAGACCCATGATAGGCTCACGTTAGAGTTGCCAAAAGTTGGAAATGACTTGAAGGCACAGAACAACCACCACCACAGCAACAACAGATGAGTTGACTTACTATTGAACAATTGAGCCAGTGGGTATACTCTAGTTGGGACTAACTAAGAGGATTTCAGCCTTAATGAAGCAGATGGAAGGTGAACACAGTTATATACATCATATATACCACTCTGTACCCCTAAGTCCAGCTGCTGCACTCAGACAAATCTTGTCCCATCATTCCATTGCCAGTCTGGTTGTATGGAAAATTGGGCAAGGCCTGGTCAAGTTTAATAGGATATCTGGATTTAAGTAACATTCATTCACTTCTGCAAAAGGACAAATTGTGCTACTATACTTCTTTTCAGAAAATTCTCCATAAGAGGACATTGCCATGCTGAAATTGTCTTACTTATCTTAAAAGGAAAGTCTGCAAGCAGGGGAAAATAACTCCCTTACATGGTGCAGTCACTTCTGTCGTAAATATAGAAGCAGCAATGTTAAAGCGGTGGTTCTCACACATTTTTTTCATGGATCATTTAGAAATTGTTCTGGATTGCAGAGAATGAGTTAATGAACTGGTTCCTAGTCCCTCAAAGATTAATGTGTATATGCAGCTCCTATGTTAATACCATTTATTTTCTTCATCACTGTCATCCTCACAAAAATCAGTGCTACATTATAATGAAAATAATGCAAATCACAGGCCAGTGTAGGCTCCTGACATGGGCCCGCTTTAAGTGTATGGGGATAAAATAACTAGACTGCACAAACATTATACAATGAAAATAATGTACCTCCAAGCCAGGATCTTGCTAGCTTCTTCAGTAATCCATTTCTAGTAAAAATGTCCTTAATCTCTGTCATAAGAAAAAATTTAATATTAATTAATTAATCATTAATTATTGGAGCCTTCTTTGAAACTTGTAGATGTACACATGCTTCTAAATTATTTACTCACTTCCTGGAAATTAACTAAAGCTCAGCAGAAATGGATGCTCTGAGTGCTTTTGGTGGCTAAAAGATGTATATTGCAACATTGGAGAGATTAATGTTCACCTCTTATTTTTCAAGGAACCAAGGACTTCACAAGTCTTTCAACATTTGAGTGCATACCATTCAAACATCAATTCCATATGGAAATCTGCCAGGTGTATTTCTTTTCCCACTTTGGTTTTTTATTCTTCTTTATGTGATTTGTGCATGTTAAAAAAAATAATAACTAAGGGGGGGAAAGCACAAAAGAAAAATATTTTACGCAGGCAGGTCCAAGTACAAACATTCTTGATCATTGTGTGACCTTTCCTCTGACAATTTTCATGAGCTTTCTGATCTATCAATGATCCACGGATCACAGTTTCACAATGTCAGCTGGCATTAAAAATCCCTTTAGAAACACATTAGTGCACCTCAGAATCTGAGAGCCACTTCACATTGTACTAAAACTTAGTGTTTGTACCTTTTGGTCCTATGAAGACCCATGCATATCTGAAAAGGAATGGGATCTCTCAATAAACACAGTAAATATATACCCAGGTGCATACTACCATCTGTCACTGTATTCACTACAGGAGTATAAATGGTGGGTTCAATGCAGACTTGTCTTTATTTAATTTTGTTGTATCTCACATACATGTAGACATAGATCTTCCCCCAATAGATTTAGCTGCAAAATCTGAGCATGTACAGAATATATGCTCGGAACTACTGAATCCCATGTATCTGTAATTAAGAGGCAGTACTTCTTTATTAAAAGGTACGTGAGTGGCCCACTGGAAAAGAAAAAAAATATTATCCAATTGGATGTAATCTAAGATGTCATAGGTAACATCTTAGTGTTTCTTCAGAGCACGTACCCCTGTTTCAGAGTCTAGAGTTCAGCAGCTATTTCTCCAGCCCCATGACTTTCTGTGGAAGAGGGACAGCAGCCCTTCCACCTGAACCAGGAAGTGTCTGAAAGGCCATTTCCAGTTTCTAAAAGAAAAACTTAACTGTTTGGGGGGTTAGTATGTGTGTGTGTGGAGTTTTCAGCTAGAACAAGATGGGGGGCACCTTTCTGTTCCTAGAGATTTCCAAGAGTATTTCTCATTCTCTCTTTCTTTCCCCCAGTTGTGTAGGGACAGGGAGGCGATGGGGGTTCGCCCCCAGCAGCAATGTTTTTGAGGCATCTCAGCTTGTAGCCATGCTCCTGCATGCTGTGGCCATGCTCCCACGCACCGTGGCCATGCCACCATGAACCGTGGACACCCCCACACACACCATGGCCATGCCCTCACTCTGTAGCCCTACCCCCTCCCACCACCACCCCACGCACTCCAAGCTCCACCTCTGCCTTCCCCACATCCAGGCAGTGATAGCTGGTGGTTCTCCTGTTCACACTGTGCTCTAATAGGAACTCTCCAAAGGAGCTTTCCATGTGCTGAATCTATTTTGGAGAGAGTGTTGACCTTAGATAGCACCTTTAGAGTCCAAACTAAAACCTGGAGTGGATTCATTGCCCCACTGGCATGGACACTATCAGCTCTCTGTTACCCTGAAAATCTGGGGGTCCTAGAGGAACACCTCAATATGCTCCAAATGATGGGGAAAGTAAGCTCAATGGAGCACAAGCAACAGCGATGCGAGAGGCAGGGTAACCTAGCGAGATCTTTTCCCAATTTTTACGGGGTCAGGCTCAGTCAGAAATCACACAAAAAGGTCCAGTGAATGTCTTTATTGAACAGTAATAGCTCTCATCAACGCAAACACACACACACATGCATCCAAGGGCTAAAAGAAATAAAGAGTGGAAATAAGATAGAGGGATTGTTGAAGGATTCGTATTTTGGGCGATACTGCACCTTTTCCTGAAGTCCTTGGTCCGGGAAGCAGCGAAAGAAACGGAACTCAGTGAAGAGATGCTGAGGAGATCTCATGGCTATCAGGAGGGGAGACTGGTCAGTTGGTATGACTGGGAGGCATCCTTCCTAACTAGCCCAAAAACAGGGACTATTTGTAGGAAAAAATTACTTTGAAGGCAAATCCTCTCCCAGGGAGGACAAAAGGGGATAGCAAAGGACAACTCCACACCTGGCACTTTCTTTGATATCGGAAGATAACAAGGTGTCATCCAAGTAACAGGATCTTTAGCCGCTGTGAGGCTGCGGTGTGAGTTTCTGGAGATAGATTTGATAAGATTTTATTGCTTCCAGTGCCCAACTTTATAGGAACACTCTTACTCCCTTCAAGCTGGCTTCTTAAAGGTTGATGACCTTTTGTCCACCGTGGGTTATCACAACATGAGGTCTCCTGTGGCTACATGACTGGGGAGTTTACTGGCCTGACCTGGTTCGTTCAACCATATGACCATTATTGCCTATGTGCTCATCCGGGTGACCTCTCTGGTGGGTTAAATTAATTTTATATCAATGTTGTAGACCCCAGGACAGGGTTTACCAAGGGGGCAACATCCCACTGGACTCTTCAGCTACACAAACACATATGGCTTGAAGGCTACATAATCCTCCCTGTTACCCTATTCATTCAACAAACAAATGGGAGTGTTCCAGAGGCTCACATGCTAGCCCTGCTCTGCCTCCATCAATGAGGCACCTAATAAGCACACATCCTGCCACACGCACATTTGGGAACGTAAGAGATTCTGTGCATGTGTATTGGCTTCCACACAAATGGAGTTCTGGGCTGAACCAGACCCAACATGGAAGAGTTTCCATATATGTATATTAGTGAACCAGCATGATGTAATGGTTTGAGTGTTGGATTATGATTCTGGAGACTAGGGCTCAAATCTCAGCTTGGCCATGGAAACTCACTGGGTGAATTTGAGCCAGTTATAGTCTCTCAGTCTCAAACGCAAAGACAAACCCACTCTGAACAAATCTTGCCAGGAAAATCCCATGATAGGTTTGCCTTTGGGTCACCATAAGTCTGAAGTAACTTGAAGGCAAACAACAATATCAGTGAGTATATGTAGTACTTTCTTATGCATGCATGCTTAATATGCAGAGGCTGTAGCTAGTGTTTTGGTGAAAGTCTGCGCTGTTCTGTATATTGAGCTGCTTTTAAAAATTATTCAGACATCAAGGATTGTAACACATTCTGTGTGAGGCTCCTTTGGAAACTGTTTGGAAACTTCAGCAGGTTCAAAACATGGCAGCCAGAATGCTGACTGCGGCCAGTTACAAGGAGCACATAGCTCTCTTGTTAAAACAGCTTCACTCACTACCTGCTCATTTCCGGGTGCAATTCCAAGTGCTAGTCATGACCTATAAAGCCCTATACAGGTTAGATCCAGATTATTTGAAAGACCATATCTCCCTATACAAGCCTGCCAGAGCCCTAAGATCCTCAGAGGAAGCGTTTCTCTCAGTCCTGTCACCATTCTAGGCTCACCTGGTAAGGACACAGTGGATGTTCCCATCCTGTGAAACACTCTTCCATAGGAAGTTTGGCTGGCCCCCTCCCTGTTTTCCTTTCAATGGCAGGCAGAAACATTTCTTTTCAAGCAGGCTTTTAATGTGTAAGTAGGGGAGCTTTTTAATTATCAAACTGTTTTCAAAAAATTGTAGGTTTTTATAATTTTATATGTTTTTAAAATGTTTTTAATTGTTTTAAAGGTTTTTTAAAAAAATGTTTTTAACTTTTTTGGAAGTTGCCTTGGATCCCACTCTGGGGGAAAGGCAGCATACAAATTAAATCATAGACTCATAGAATCATGGAGTTCGAAGAGACCACAGGGGCCATCCAGTCCAACCCCATGCTATGCAGAAACACACATCAAAGCATTCCCAACAGATGAACAACCAGGCTCTGCTTAAAAACCTCTAAAAAAGGAGACTCCACCACACTCTGAGGCAGCATATTCCACTGCCAGAAGGCTCTGACCATCAGGAAGTTCTTCCTGAGGTTCAGATGGAACCTCCTTTCCTGCAGCGTGAATCCATTGCTCCTTATCCTAGTCTCTGGAGCAGTGGAAAACAAGCCCGCTCCTTCTTTGACATGACATCCCTTCAAATATTTAAATATGGCTACCATGTCCCCTCTCAAATTTCTCTTCTGCAGACTAAACACACCCAACTCCCTAAGCTGTTCCTTATAGGGCATGGCTTCCAGACCCTTCACCACTTTGGTCACCTTCGTCTGGACACGTTCCAGCTTGTCAATATCCTTCTTGAATTGAGGTGCCCAAAACTGGACACAGTATTTCAAATGAGGTCTAATCAATGCAGAATAGAGTGGTACCATCACCTCCCTTGATTTAGCCACCATATTCCTATTGATGCAACCAAGAATCACATTGGCTTTCTTGGCTGCCACATCACATTGCTGACTCATGTTCAACTTGTGATCTACCAAGACTCCTAGATCCCTTTCACATGTACTGCTATCCAGCCATGTGTCCCCCATCCTATATTTGTGTATTCCATTTTTGCTACCTAAGTGTAGCACTTTACATTTCTCTCTGTTGAAATTCATTTTGTTAGCTTTGGCCCAGCTCTCCAATCTATCAACATCATTCTGAATTTTGATCCTATCCTCTAGTGTACTAGCAACCCCTCCCAATTTAGTATCATCTGCAAACTTGATCACATGCCCTCTACTCCTTCATCCAAGTTATTGATGAAGATGTTGAATAGCACTGGGCCCAGGAATCCTGTGGCATCCCACTAGTCACTTGTCTCCAGGATGAAAAACAACCATTGGTGAGTACCCTTTGAGTTTGGTCAGTCAACCAATTACCAATCCACCTAACAGTAGCCGTGCCCAGCCTACATTTTACTAGCTTCTTTCCAAGAATGTCATGGGGAACTTTGTCAAAGGCCTTACTGAAATCAAGATATACTTCGTCTACAGCATTACCTTCATCTATCAAGCTTGTAACCCTATCATACGAAGAGATAAGATTAGTCTGGCATGACTTATTTCTGAGAAATCCATGTTGACTTTTTAGTGATTACGGCATTGTTTTCTAAGTAATTACAAACTGACTGTTTAATGATCTGCTCTAGGATCTTTCCTGGTATTGATGTCAGGCTGACCGGGCAATAATCATTTGGGTCATCTTTTTTTCCCTTCTTGAAGATGGGGATGACATTTGCCCTCCTCCAATCTGCTGGGACTTCTCCTGTTCTCCAAGAGTTCTGAAAGATTATTGCAAGTGGTTCTGAAATGACTTCTGCCAGTTCTTTTAATATCCTTGGATGTAATTCATCTAGACCTGGTGACTTGAATTCACCTAGTTTAGTCAGATATTCCTGTACTACTTCTCTACCTATTCTGTGCTGCATTTCCCTCCCTTTCCTCACCTGCTCCCCCCTCCCCAGGTTGAGTACCTCTATCCCTTTGAGAGAAAACTGAGGCAAAGAAGGTGTTGAGTAGTTCTGCCTTCTTTCTTCCACCCATTAGTAATTGGCCATCCTCTCCACGCAGCCACCCTATCATTTCCTTGTTTTTCCTTTTGTTGTGGACATATCTAAAAAAGCCCTTTTTATTGTTTTTAATGTCTCTGGCAAGCCTGAGTTCATTCTGCACTTTAGCTTTTCTAACCTTCTCCCTACATATCCTGGCTATTTGCTTGAATTCTTCTTTGGTGATTTCACCATTTTTCCATTTCCTGTACATGTTTCTTTTAACACTTAACTCAGCTGAGTGCTCTTTAGTCAACCATTCCAGTTTCTTTAGACACCTTTAGACAAATGAATGAATGAATAATCTCACAGAGCATAAGGGTCAATTGAATGTCAGTGGAGGCAAGGTGATCTGATTATAGCCAGCTGAAGACGCTTTGCTTCCTGTGATAGAACAGTAAATGACCTCCCTTGCTAAATTCAAGGGTCATAATACCCAAGGGTAGCATGTTGTTTTCACATTTGACACAGAATATATCAGAAGCACTCCTCTTCTATTTTCTTGCAGTAAAACAAAACAAAACATAATGCATACAAAAAAAACATTTTGCTGCTCTTGCAGGACACCCCAGATTTCCTGCTTTACTCTTTAGGTTTGGTCTTAGGGTAGATCATATGGTACCTGTAGAGGACTAGCTGCACTGTTTGCCTGTGTTTTAGAGCCCAAAATAAAGTGCTGGTTTTAATGGTTTAAATGGATTGGGAAGGACTGCATTCACCCCTGAAAAGGCCATGGCCTTGAGTTTGAACACCCATGCATGTTATCTTGGAGGTTTCTCACTGATACAGCTGCCATCTGTCAAAGCTGACTTGATTATACCTAACCACCTTATCACCCTGCTTGTACTGTAAGGTCAGCAGTGGATGCCCTCTCCACTTGCCAGATGTTGAAAGCATTCAGATCCACAAGTGCAAGGGACAGGATCTTTTCTGTACTGGCCCCATGTCTCTAGAATGGATTTCCATCTGCGGTCAGCCATGATTTGTCATTAACGCTTTTAAAAAGGCTCTGAAGACCCATCTATTTCTTTAACTGTTGATTTTGGCCATTTCTGCACTAGACTGTTATAGTGCTATTATTCCACTTTCAACATCCTATGGAATTCTGGGGTTTGCAGTTTAGGGAGGGGCCTGAGGCCCCTCCCTAAACTGCAAACCCCAGGATTCCATAGGATGTTGAAAGTGGAATAATAGCACTATAACAGTTTAATGTGGAAATGGCCTCTATGTGCTTGTTTTTAAATATGATCACCAGTTACATTTTGGCTGTTTGTTCTTAGCACTGGTGCTTATTGCTTCTATGCATTTTCTTTAATGTAGATTCTTATTTTTGTGCTCTCTGCCATCTATGGCCTGTGGCTAACTTGTAGCACCCCAACACTCACCAGACCTGTCCCAGTCTCTCTGAGTCTCTGCATGCTCCAAAATTTGTGGTGATGATAAAAGCAGCCAAAATTCAGTCAGAAAACCATACTTGGAGTTCTCCAAGAGTGGTAGATACCTTAAAAATCCCCCCTCATTCCTCTCGAAACAACAAAAATCATCTACAATTGGAAACCAAAAGTAACTTCTGGCTTCTTTTCTAGCAACCCATTGACTGATTTTCAGGGGATATAGCATTTTATGACATAAATCTTTTCTACTGTATATTTTATTTAAAATTCCAATATTTCTGTCTGTCTGCAAGTATACTGGTGACAATGGAGTGATCAGTAGAAGCCAGAGTACATTTGTCATGAACAAATCCTGGCAAAATAATCTTATATCTTTTTTTAAAAGACCAGGTCACTAATGTAGTGATAGTGGGAATGCTGTGGGATGTCATTTATCAGGATTTCCCCATAATATGTTGATTAGCAAATTAATTAAATGTGGAAAAGATGGGAACACTGTCAGATGGATCCATAACTGATTGGAAAACCATGTTCAAAGAGTCATCATCAATGGTTGCACTTCAAACTGGAAGGAGGACTCAAGTGGAGTGCCTCAGGACCCTGTTCTAGGGCCACTACTCTTCAAAATTTTTATCAATGACTTAAATGATGTGGTAGAGGGAATCCTTATAAAGTTTGCAGATGACACAAAACTGGGAGCAGTGGCTAACACATTGGAAGACAGGGACAGAGTTCAAAAGGACCTAGATAAACGAAAGAATTGCGCCAAAATTAATAAAATGAAATCCAATAGAGACAAATGCAAAGTTCTACATTAACGCCACAGAAACTACATGCACATCCACAGGATGGAAGATACATGGCTCAGTAGTAATACATGCAAAAAGGACCTTGAGATTATTGTTTCTCATAAATTGAATATGAGGCAGTAGTGTGATACTGCAACAAAGAAGGCAAATGCTATTTCAGCTTACATTAAAGGAAGCATAGTTTCCAAGTCAAGGGAAGTAATAGTCCAACTATATTCTGCACTTCTCAGACCTCTTCTGAAGTAGTGTGTCCACTTCTGGGCACCTCATTTTAAGGATATAGACAAAATTGGGTGCAGAGGTTCAGAGAAGGGGAACACGGATGATAAAAGGTATGGAGAACAAAACATGGGGAAAGGTTGAAGGAGCTGGTCTTGTTCAGCTTGGTGAAGAGAACACTGAGGGCTGAAATGATTGCACACTTCAAGCAAGGGCTGTCACAGAAAGAAATGGGCAGCCCCAAAGGGTAGGATCAAATATAATGGTTTGAAGTTACAACAGAGTAGATTTTGATTAAGCATTAGAAATAACTTCAATGAAACCAATTGCCTAGAGAGGTGTGGGGTCTCCTTCTTTGGATGTCTTCAAAAGGAAACTGGACAGCTACCTTCTGGGAATGCTTTAAGTGGGGATCCTGCACTGAGCAGGGAGTTGGACTCGATAGCCCATGAGGCCCTTTCCAACTTTCCACATCAGATCTGGATCCCACAATGTCCCGGCGTCATCTCGGCAGTGCTATTGCCAGGATGGGAGCATGTCCTGAATGCTCCCCTCCGCACCCAGCTGGCTGCCGGTGGATGGTAGCATTTCAGACATGCTCCTTCTTTCTGCAGTGCAGCCAGCCTCTTCCGGTACTGCACTGAGGAAGGAAGCACTTTGATAGCACTTCCGTCCTTCCTGCACAGCCCCAGTCAACACGACTGTCACGCGAAAGGGGCCTATTACTTGATTTTTTCTAGTAGTAGTATAACGTGCGATCGCAATGGCTAGGGCTGTGACAGGAGTAGGATCACAACGACATTGTGTAATAGCACACTTTGCGGATTGGCTTCAATGCGTCCCCATACCAGAATGGAGCCATTTTTTAATTTTAAATAAATTGACTTGATTAAAATAATTAAAGGATGTACAAGGAAGGATATGTGCAAGAGAGCAGGTGGGGAGCAAGGAGGGTTTTCTAGGAATGCTAAGAAACAGCTTACTGAAATGAGCTCAGTGCACTTTGTGTTCAAAACTAGAGGCTTAAAGAAAAGGAAGAGAAAATTTGGTGAAAGACTTTGTGATGTCAGAACTCACATCTGTCTGCTGGACACAACACCTTTGAATCAGGAATCATTTTCCATAATACTTAAGGTGTAATGATTGATTCTCAACTTCACTGATAAATGAAACACACTTGAAGAGTTCAGGGGAGCCTGTCATCTATTCTTACTTCACATTTAACACACATAAGAACAGAACTAAGGCCCACGGACAAGCAGTAGCACAAATTAAAGCTGTAGAATTCAGAGCTTTGAAGTCACTCTTTTGGACTATGGGTCCTAGAGTTTCCAAGCCAGCAAGGACAAGGTTAGATGGTAGAAGGAGTGAATTCATATTGAGACGGGCTGGACATGTAAAATACACTTTAAAGAGCTGTGTTCTGTAGATTTCTTCTTTCTTTTCTTATGGTGCCTTTTCTTAGGGCATTTCCGCCCTACACAATTAATAGTGTTATTATTCCATTTTCAATATCCCATGGAACCCTGGGGTTTGCAGTTCCGGATGGGCATTTAGAAATCTCAGCCAGCTCTTTGGCCTCAGTAAACTACATACCCCAGAATTCCACAGGATGTTGAAAGTGGAATAATAGCCCTATAACAGTGTAGGGCAGTCCATTTAAGCCTCCTTAGTAGTGCTTACACACACTGGGAAGAGTCCATATGCTTGGTCCAAGCTTGTCCCCAACAAGTGGTCCAAAATGGCAGCAGAGCTGGAAAAGAACTTTTCATATTCTGCCTTTTCTTTAGAACTGGGACTCACATTGGCTTACAAAATGTAACACCAATGCAGATTAAAAGCACACATACAGAAAAACATGTAAACAAGTGATTGTTAAAATATATTTAAATTATCTATAGAATTAAAATACAGGTTGAAAAGGGGAGAGGGAGATCAAAAATAAAAACAACTAGTAAAGCACATAATTAAAAGCCTGTTCTCTTACAAACAGTCAGTTCCCCTAAACCTGGCAGAATAGAAATATTTTCACCTGTGGACAGAAGGACAAGAGGGAACCAATCTAAGCTTCCTAGGAGTTCCAGAACTAGGGAGTAACTACTGAGGGCTGTCCCATGTTGTCATCAGAGATGACTATGGCCCTTTTCACACACAGTTTCTGTTGCGAGAGGGCCCTTTGAGCATCGCGTAAATGGGAGCGGCGGTCCGTACGACGCACTCCTATTTACGCGACGCTCAAGAGCCGGACGCAGAGTGGATGTACACCTTTTTATTTTCGGCTTTAAGCTGAAAATGGTGCGCAGTCGCGCAATGCTCCCGGGGCCCATGCGCACTTACCTGCTGTGCGGTGCGTCGGGCAAGCCGGGCCAGTTGTGCTTCCTTCCCCAGTGCAGCCTACAGCTCCCAGGCTGCACTGCGGAAGGAAGGAAGGAAGGGGCGCTCGTGCAACGGTCATGCGACCAGGAAGCCAGCTGCAGGAGAACGGAGGAGTGATGCGGGTGCCTCGTGCAAGATGCTGCTTGCGTGAACAGCACCCCCCACCTCCGTGAGCAGGTAACATGCGGAAAGGGTCCAAGAGGGTGTTTTAAATGTGACTGTTCATCTTTGTTTTGCATATTTTAGCTGTTATTGTTTTTATGTGAGTTTTTTTAAAGAAATATTATTCCTTAAGAACAAAAGTTGCATTTCTACATCAACAGGGAAACAAATAAGTGCATGGCAAGGCGAATTCCCCCTTGCCCAAAGGAAAAAAGTCAAAGATGACATCAACATAGGCTGTTATCAAGTTTTCTGACATGCAGTGTTCACACAACAGTAACTGATTAGCTCAACTCTGGCTCATGAAAACTTGTTCAAGTGTTCAAGTCATTTCTGACTTATGGCAACTCTAAGGTGAACGTATCACAGGGTTTTCTGGTGTGTGATGTGCCCTAGATCCAGGGTCATAGTCCAGTGTTCAAACCACTATGCCATGCTTATCTACTATATAAAAGTCAATGTTTGTGGGTTTGTCTGTCTGCATCAGCATATGATTGGCTGAGTGAGGTGAGAATACCTCATATGATTGGCTAGCTGTGAAGATTCTACAGAATCCTGGGGTTGGCAGCTTAGAGAGGGGCCTGGAGAATTCTCAGCCAAGAGCTCTTGGACCTCAGACCAGTTGCTATGGAGATGAGGCCTACCATCAATAAAGATGCCAGAAAACATTTGGGAGCCTATGTGAGAAAAATTAAAGTGACATACACAACATAGTTACAAGGTCTTCTCGCCTCACACAGTAGATTATATGGGTTCCATATGTGAGGAATCTTAAAGTTGAAATTTAAAAGAAAAAAATGCTTCAAGAAAAATATAAAGCCATTGCACAAATTCAACAGAAAGCAAAAATAAAAAAAAATAAAAAAAATAAAAAGCCAGTATATCAACATTGCCAGAAAACACAGATTGGATTGGGGACTACGGGGAAAAGTTACAGGTACTGGAATAGGTCAGTTGCTATGGAGACAATGCCCAGCAGCAAGGAAGAGGACATGTATTCCCTCAGGAACCCAACCTCTGTATGTTAACAACTCTGAATACAGATTGGATTGGGAGATATGGGGATAAGTTACAGGTACTGGAATAGGCTAGTTGCTATGGAGACGAGGTCCAGCAGCAAGAAGGAGGACAGTGTATTCCCTCAGAAACTCAAACTGTGTATGTAAATAACTCTGAATACAGACTGCATTTGGAAATACGGGGAAAAGTTACAGGTACTGGAGAAGACAGTTTGGTGAGTTCTCGAGAGGCAAATAAAATCCCAGGCAATGCCGGGTAAATACGCTAGTATGATTATAAATGAAAAGGGAAAAGTGCCTTATATTGAGTCAGACCTCTGGTCCATTTCAACCAAGATTGTCAATGCTGTCTGGCAGCAGCTGACCAGAGTTTCAGACAGGATTCTTTCCTAGTCTTACACAGAGATTTCTAGGCCATTTTGACCCTACACTGTTATAGCGCTATTATTCCACTTTCAACATCCTGTGGAATTCTGGGTGTTGTCATTTGTTGAGGTTAAAGATCTCTTTGGCTGAGAATTCTAAATGTCCCTCCCTAGACTGCAAACCCCAGGATTCCACAGGATGTTCAAAGTGGAATAATAGTACTATATTGTGTGGAAATGGCCTAAATGTCTTTCAGAGGCTATAAGACTTTCCATTTTTCCTTTTCCTTTTTTGTTCCTGCTGAGTTGCCTAACACAGCTACTCCTTATATGTTTTCACAACAGCAGCAAGATCTCTAAGAAACTCAATATCTGACTCCCTCTCTAAAATGCCAAAGAATAATATTCGATCCAGAGCCTTGCCCAACCTGGCGCCCTTCCAACTGAACGGAATTACAATTGTCATCATCTCCAGCTTGCATGGCTGAGACAACATTTTGAATATAACAATTTTGTGCTCCACAAGTTTTAGACATATCTATGCAACACACTCTTTTTCAGGAAGGGAACCCTGAGAACTGTGATCCTGAGCAAAATGGGGAAGGAATATTAACCAAGATGTCACAGTTGACATTGAACTACAGTTCCCCAAATTCTTTGGGGACGGGAACCCTTGAATGCCACATTTGTTTACATCTACCCTTTACACCAGCACTACTTGTCTGTGAATTGGTGCCAATCTGTGAAACATTGGCTGCAGGTGTGTGGCTAGTTCCTAGAAAAGAAATAGTTGTAGCTAGTGGGCATAAATGTAGTACTATCCTACATTTTTTTAAAAAATGCTGGTCCCTCACATATAGAAGCACTGCTTTATATAACGCTGTGTTGATATATCCTTTACAACGTGCAGAATTGACCAATTACTTTTACCAGGATCACAAAAAGTGCTGCAACCTTGTGGAAAATTTCTCTAACAACTCTGTGATGATGATGATGATGATGATGATGATGATGATGATGATGACAACAATATTAGAACATGCGATTACTTGGTTTTTCCTTTTTGATATGCCCACATACAATGCACTCCCAAAGGTATCTGAAGTGGAGGAATTCCAACATTGCAGCCCCCCCTCCAAAGAAAAAAAGAAGAAGAAGAAGGAAGATAGGAATTAGTTTTCTGTTACCCTTCTTGGGTAGGCCCCTACCTGATCAAAATGTTGACCTAAAAGTTAATATTGCCTATGCATATTTCTTCAAACTGTGTTAATCTCTGTGACTGGTTCCTCCTCTGCCTTAACTTCCCCCTAAACTAGGAAAATGTTTGACCAGAAATGGGAAAGAGAAAATAAAGGACTTCCTTTCCTCCCAAAGAATCATCCCCAAAAACTTTTGGCTCTCATGGAGGACCAGCAACTAGAGCGCAAACTGCTGCCATTTTGCTTTATCTTCATTGTCATTTAAGTAACTCAGTAACTTAAATTACTTAAGTAACTGCTCGCTCTAGGAGCAGTTTCCTCCACAGCAACCACACAAAAGTCAATGAGATTCCTTTAAGAGTAAAAGTCTTAATGTGTGTGTGTGTGTGTGTTTTAAATGGGTAACTGGAGGGTCCAGAAATGCATCCAGCTAGGAGCACAGCTTCTAACTTTCCCCCTAAAGTCCATCTTCTCTCTCAGGGGATGGAAAGAGGCTCACCCACGTTCACTGGGAGCGTTCTCGGGCAGGTCCTACCTTTTCAGCCTCAGTTCCCCATCTGTAAAATGGGAACAATGTAATGCCGGGAGGGAAAGCAGTCCTGCGGATTAACTATGACCCTGGAAGGTCGCTGCTGAGCACCAAGGAAATGAGTAAAGCCCTGTGTTGGGTTTCCTTTTTAGAGGACGATGGGGTTCGGAGACTTGGTTAAATTTGTCCGGAGGGAAGAAGTGAGGCGCGTGGATTTTATTACCGCCCCATGTCTCCTCCTCCTTAAATTGGAATGTTAATAGGCAAACGCTTTAGCAGTAGCATTAGTACTAACAACAGCATACGCATTATCAGCCAAACGTCTCCTAGAATAAAAAAAGGCCGTAAACGCTGGGGGCCAGGGGAGGGCAATCGCAATACACCGGCCAGAATGTCCCACACAATGGGTGCCACCGCTGAGAAGGCCCCCTTTTCCACCCCAATACTCTACCACCGTAAATGAATATTGAGAAGGCCTCCTCTCCTTTTAATTTATGGATAAATACTACTGATGTCGCTATTTGGGTTGCGAGGTGGAGAAGCCTCTCTTTTTTGGGCACATTGGAGGGAGGGAGGGAGACAGCGAGTAGGAATCGGGCGTCTCAGTCGTCAAAACGAAAAGGAATCTAGCACAAAACTGGACCTTCCTCCTCCAAAGGTATGATACGATGCCTGGAGTCGAGGGAGGCAAAACGAATTGCAAACCCCAGAATTCCCCGGGGAGTTCTCAGAGTTGTAGTTCTCAAAAGCAGCTTTTCCAAATTCCTGCTGGAAACACACACGCGCACGCACGAGCCCAGAAGGAAAAAGTGCCACTAAGGCCATTTCCACACTAGTGCAAACCCCAGGATTTCATGGGATGTTGAAAGTGGAGTAATAGCACTGTAAGAGTGTAGTGCGGAAAGGGCCTACATTTCTTTGAGGACGGGACCAAGACAGGGCAGACAAGCCGGAGACCCTCCTCCAGGACGCCCCCTCTGTGATTTAAGGGGCCCTCCCCGTTCGCGGGGAGGAAGGAAGGGCAGGCGCCGGACGGGGAAGGCTGCTTGCGCTCCGCGGGCTCACTGGTCTACTGCGGTGTGGCGTGGCTGAGTGGCAGCCCTGTGCTTCCTCATCTCCTCGCAAGGTGGAGCGACAGCTCCCCAACCGCTTCGGCTTCATCAGTATTTTCTTCTTCGCCTTTCCTCCCCCAGTCTCTCCCTCCCGCCCTCCCGCACCGCCACCGCCTCCTCCTCCACCTGTCAGCGGGCAAAAGAGGCAGTGACACTCCAACCGGCGCGGCGGCGGCGCTCACAGGCAGCCTCGCTCCAGCCAGGGAGGCAGCTTGGAGTTTTGCAAAACTGCAAAAGTCTCTCGCTCGCTCTTTCCTCCCGCCCGCTCCCCTCCACCGCCTTCACAGCTACCCACCGCGCCCTTCTTGCGCCTTTTCTTTTTTTACGCCCGAGTCAGCCCCCAATTGCGCGCAGGGGTAAAAAATGAAAAGTAGGAACGCTTGCGGCTCGCCAGTTCTACAAACCCCGGCCATTTCCGCACTGGACTGTTCTAGTGCTATTATTCCCCTTTCAACATCCTATGGAATCCGGGGGCTTGCCGTTTAGGGAGGGGCCTTTGATTCCATAGGATGTCGAAAGGGGAATAATAGCACTAGAACAGTCCAGTGCGGAAATGGCCCATGAGTTTTACTTTTCCGAGATGGAACGGAGAACTTCTTTTCTCTCTCTCTCTCTCTCTTTTTCTTTCCAAGGGGGAGGATGCGTTTTTTCAGTTCATAAAGTGGGCGATCTCATCGTGGGTGTAGCGTCAAAAAACAAAAAACAAATGCCAACAAGAAAGCTGAAAGTGGGAGGCGGTTGAGCGAGAAGTGAACTTTTTTCTTGTACCGGAGAGGTCAAACTTAAAGATGATCAGATCTCCTAAATAATAATGTGAGACGCCAGGGCACAAACCTGACCGGTAGTTGTAGCCAGCAGCTAAAGAAATTATTATTATTATTATTATTATTAAACTGTATAATATTATTATTATTATTATTATTATTATTATTATTATTATTATTATTAAACTGTACATGTTTTTAAGCATTTCACCGTCTATTCTGTTGCCCTTCAACACCGTCGTTTGCTTGCACCAGATCGCTGGTCATCCTTGGGCGTTGATTGGTTTCCTCCGAAATTTGTGTCCTCCGAACGCACTGGAGAGCTGGGAGGCTGCGCCGCTTCTTCGCTTTCCGCGCCTAATCGGCTCGGCTTAAGCAGCCTTTGGCTCCGTCTGAAGCGGCACTTTCTCTTTTCACTTTCTTGAGAGTCATCCCCATTGAATCAAGGGGGAACTTTATTCCGAGGGACAAAAAGTCCACAAACGGACTCGAGAGGTGCCCCGCTTGGATTTGTGCTGAATCTCCCTTCCACCCGGTGACTTCGGTGGCACAGATTCGTGTCGCAATACGTGGAATAGTTAATAAGGTGGAGGGTTCACGGTATAATATTTGCTCCCTTCTTTGGGGCATTGCTCTTTTAATTGAAGAGACATTTGATTTAACCCGATAGCTTTGATCTAATATTCATGATATGAAATAGCTGGAATTTAATCCCTCCCTCCCCTGAAAAAATAGATCATTAGCCTTCGTTTTCTGCGCTTTAAGTGCCGTTGTGATTAATGGCGTGTTTGCCCCGTGTTATGTTTATCCGGGGTTGCAGTTACAAAGAGAAATCTTGATCTGTTTACCCTGAAGTAAGTCCCCCTGGTTTCAACAACATTTCCTTCCAAGTAGACCTGCTTAGATGTGCAATAAGAAGGTAACAAACAGAAGTCACAGGAGTGTCCCTCGCACTGTCGCTTCTTGCCACAGCCTATTATTAAAACAGAACCCCCCGCTCCAAACTGTCCTCCAGTTCTGGGTTGGATTCAGTAGTTCCTTCCGAAGAAAACTATGCCCCAAACCTTGGATGACACTTGGAGGGGGGATAGTGGCCACTGCCTCTTAAAATGATGATGATGATGATACAATAATTGGTATTAGAATAACCGTCGGAAGACAACAATTGATCGATAGTTGTTTTAGTTTGTTTGTTTGTTTAATTCAGAAAATACTTATTAAAAAAAAAGTTTTGATTTTATGTCTTAGCTGACGGAAGCCAAGCAGGTTGCAGGCAGTTCTTGGAATGGACTGAAGGAAGCCCAAAAAGAAAGAAAGAAATAAGAAGAGAGACGGGGGAGAGAAAGAAGGCATGTAAACAAAACAATTCATGCGGGACAGTAGGATTTCTTCGGCCCCGATGTACTTTTATTATGAGTGGAGGGGCCTTGACGCTTGGAAAAATATGGGAGTGAACCAAGGGGGTGAGAGAAGGAAGAGTTTTGTATTTTCTTCTTAAAAATTATGCGTTCCTCCCTGTCTCCCCCTTTTCTTTCTTTGCTGCTGCCCAGTGCGCGCCCCTCTCCCTTGTTTGTCTGCTGTCCCCGAGGGGGCCGGCGAGGATCTCGACGGAGAGGGGGGTGGAGGGGAGGGGATCGGGGTTGGGGAGGGGGCGAGGGGAGAGACAAAAACCGTGGGGCCAGCTGCAGATGGAGGCGGGGTCGAGGGAGAGGTCAAGGTTAGCGAGAGCTGGCGATTGATCTGACTTTGAACGCGAGACGAGGAGCGCAGGGAGACTAAAGGGGGAGCTGTGAGACAAGACATTAACAGCTTTCGCGGTGCTAATGATCACAAGTGGCAGACAGGGGAGGAGAAGCGGCGACGGGGAGAAATCGCTCCGGCATTTCCTCTCCCTCTCCCCCCGCTCCAAGGCCCCCGGTCCCACTGGGGTATATTCAGAGGAGAAGGAGAGAAACATTTTTTTTTTTAAAGCAAGCGCTTCCCCACCCCCGGTTGTGATCTTGCCTTTCTCTCTTAGGGAGGAGGAATACTCACGCCTCCCCCCCCATCCGCCTCCCGGAGGTCATAAAGCAAGCTAGGGGCGGCCGATCATTTATTATTTGTGTCCTTATCCTGCCTTTGAATGCCCACTGCTAGGCGGTGGTTAATCAGCCCGGGATGGCCAGGTATTCCTTGCCAAGGTGTGTCCGATCCGCCCTCCTGTTGCTGCTCCCTGGGAAGTTTTTTCCTTCACAGGCGTTCCAGGTGGACTTTAGTCAAGTCGCCAGTCCTCGGGGCCGAACGGGAGCCGAGCCGGGCGCCCCAAGGTCAAGAGCCGCGTGTTTTCGGCCTCCTCCCCTTCAACGCGGAAGGGATCGGGCGCGTTCACAAGACCACACCTTCTGACTCGGCGGGAAATCCTCCGGATGCAGAGGCCTGCGTTAAGAACCTATTTCCCCCTCTGTTTGTAAGACGTGGTTACTGCGGGGCTGCAAAACCAGGCGCACTCGCTTACCCCAGGAGACTCCTGAATAGACACGCGTTAAGATTGCACCGCGTACGGATGGATCGAGAGTATCCATCCGTTCACGGAGCCTTAATTCTTAATTATACCACTTGATCCTAGGCGGTTTCCCATCCCCCCACCCTCGGAAGTTAAGATCCGCTGTTTTCAAGGGGATTGACTTCCGAAGTAAACCTGCACACGGAGTCTAAGTTTAGACGGAATAACAACAATCTGAAAAATGGGAAAAATCAGAGGGGAGGTCTAACCTTCATCCCTGCTGGTTGGTTGAAAGGGAACAACATTATTCTTATGGGTTCCTGAAAGTACTGGGGGAAAAAAAAAGTTTTCCAGGCCCGATCACTATGCCTGTTTATAGAGGAAGTTATTCCAACTTAATTCAGTGCGAGGCTTCCGCCTAAGTGAAGTGTTTTAAGGGCAGTATATACGGATAATTAAATAAATAACAAAATATAACCAGGATTATGTTAGAGGCTCATTTTGGCTTGCCATTAAGAGTAATAGTTACAAAGTCCCCTGAAAGAAAAAAAAAGGGACAGACAAATAGGTGAGCGAAGGAAATAAAAATGGCTGAGGAATCTGCTATGGACATTCTCCCCGAGAAAATGATTCAGGGGGGGAAATTCCAACCCAGGCGACCTGCTAGAAAGATCGGGCTACTGAGTCACTGCTGTTGCTGACCTCAGGGGTGTTACGTTCAGCACACACACACGGGCCATTTCCGCACTAGCCTGTTATAGCGCAATTATTCCACTCAAAGGCCCCTCCCTAAACTGCAAACCCCCGGATTCCATAGGATGTTGAAAGTGGAATAATACCACTATAACAGGCAAGTGCGGAAATGGCCATGCACTCTGTACACGTGAACAGACGTTGCTGGGTCGTACACACGCAGAGGGATCTCCATGCCTCCCACAGGTCGCAAGGTACCTGGGATGTGAAGGACCCAAGTTCGGGGGCCTGTGGGCATCTCGCTTGCCTTGAGTCTCCGGCGACAGTTTCTCGTTTCCGGTTTCCACGCCTTTCCTGGAAGAGCTCCCTCGTTAGCATCTCCCTCCCCGCCCCCGCGCCTGCATTACTGACGCCAGGTGGGGCTGGCGCGTCTCAAGAGGAGGGTGAGAGGGACGGGCGAGGCCCCTTTCCTCTTCTGGGGAAAGGGGATCGGAAAGCGCGGCTGTGCCATCGCCAGCACCAAGGGTCCCCAAAGTCCCTCCGATCTCTTCCCTCAAACGCGGCCGCGGATCCTTTAAGACTCCCCCTCCCCATTCCGCCCTCTCTCTTTTTCTTTCTGGCTGGGTTTGTTTGGACAACTTTTTGAATGGCGCACGGGCGCGCGTGTCCCTCGCGCTTCCCAGGTTGGAAGGAAACGTCTTCTATTGTAAAACTAGGTGTTTTTTTTAATCGTTTGTACGCACTCACCTCAAGCCCCCACCTGCCAATTTAGGGGTCAGGACCAGGAAATGGGGGATTTTATACCGTCCCCTGTTCGCTGTGAGACTTTTGGACTTCGCTGAATGGCGATCGAGGGTTGTGTGTGGCCAGATTGGCGGGAGAAGCCCCCCCCCAAAGCCCTCCAGGAAAGTGCCTTGTTCATGGCCAGGAATGGGGCGGGGGGGCTGACAGAGAACGGTATTGTCTCCGATCTCCGCAAAAAAACCCAGCCCAGGGATCACACAAGTGAAAATGGAGTAATAGTAAGAAAAATTAGATTGATGATGATGGTGATGATGAGGGCGATGATGAAGCACTGGATTTACAAGTAGGTTCTGGAAGAGGGCATTGATTTTCGCCATCCGCTCCAAGTATGAGAAATGGCAAGCGGGATGTTATTTTCCGTCGGCAGGAACTTTGGGTTCAAACGAGCGAAATTAAGGAGCTGCAGTCCTATAAATTTCCCACCGAAGCTCCATTGAACACAGGGAGCCCTACTTCTGAGTAAACGGGCTTGGATTGCTCTGGCAGACGCCTCTTAAAGCCCGCGGACGGGGCTGTGTGACCACACCAGACTGGCAGAACACATCTGGTTTACTCAGGAGTAAGTGCTGTTCGGGTCGGTGGGACTGATTCCCGAGTAAGACGACTGCAGCCTTGGGCCATTTCCGCACTAGCCTGTTATAGCGCGGTGATTCCACTTTCAACAGGAAATGGCTTTGGTAACCACACGCGCAGTTTCTCTTGCAGAAACATAGACGAGCTCATTCGGGCCGGACTGTCCCCCACCACACTGATACTCTGAACGTGTGAATAGAGGCCACAACACGGGTCCGAGTTCGCCCCAAACTTCGCGCAGACTCGATCAAAAGGGATGGACGCTGACCCGCATGTTTGCGCGGCTCATCCCCAGCCTGTCCCGTTTTTGCCCCAACGCGGTGGTGGGAGAGAGTAAAGGACCCTACAATGGGAAGGGCGCGTCTGTTTCGTGGGCAACCCGCGCCTCCAAAGATACTCCGGGCCCTCCTAAAAAAAAAGACAGACCCCTTTCTGCTCCAACTTTCCCTTGATCTGTCCACACGACTTCCAGGTCAGAGTGTTGACTAAGGCCATTTCCTCACTAGCCTGTTATAGCGCGATGATTCCACTTTCAACCTCCTCTGGAATCCTCGGGTTTGCAGTTTCGGGAGGGGCCGGCCGGCCCCTCCCGAAACTGCAAACCCGAGGATTCCAGAGGAGGTTGAAAGTGGAATCACCGCGCTATAACAGGCTAGTGCGGGAAATGGCCTAAGTGAGGCCCAAGCTTACTGCTCGCTTACAGAGGAAATTTTCAAGGAGAAGGAGGGCGAGGAAAGTCCGCTGTTGGGGAAAGGCAGGCTTGAAGTTCTTACGTGCCTTCAGGTTGTTTCCCACTAAGGTCGACCCTAACGCGCACCTGGCTATCACGAGGAGATGTTGGCAACATTTGTTCAGAGCGGGTTTGCCCTTGCCTTCTTCTGAGGCTGAGAGAGTGAGGCTTGCCCAAGGTCGCTCCGTGGGTTCCCACGGCTGAGGGAGGATTCGAACTCTAGTCCTTCCTAGTCCTAGTAGAACACTCAGACCCCGATCCCATGCTGTCTCTTCGGGACTTGAAGTCAACAAGGACAGAAGAAAGTCAGGTGCCAGAGAGTGCGACACACTTCAGTCACTCTTTCTTTGTGTCCGAAGCGACCCTCAGCCGCGGGGTTCACACGGGTCACCACGCCTGGGAGTGCCTTTCTTGAAGAACGCTTCCCCCTAACACAAGGCGTTGGCGTCCTTCCGCGTCCCCCCTCTGATGGAGAATGACAATGGTCTCTAAAAAGACAAACGCTGCGACCCTAATACCGAGCAGGACCCGCCCGCCTGGGCGCAAACAGGCTGTACTCCAAAACCAAACCAAACAGGGAACCAGGGAATGGGTGCGATCCCGGGGGTGCAGAAGAAACTACAGGATCGCTCGCAGTTTCCCAAAGGGTGTCGGGTGCATCTCCGGCTCGCAGAGGCCTCCTTCGGAGAGTTCTACCCGGTCTTCTTCCTTCTGTGCTAACTGCACGCCAGTGTTCCTTCTGAGACACGTTTGAACCACCCAGACTTCCTAGACGGTCAGGGTGCTTAAAGTGTGGGTTAAAAGGAAGCGCTCTCCCCGCAAGCGCCTCGTTTCCCCCCCGCATTTATGGGGAAGGTCCAAAATCCACTGCGGATCGTGTTTACACACACAACCGGCAGTGGTCATTAGGTGTTATTTATTCGGGATAGGAATGCAGTGATCTTACAGGCGTGGAGCGGCGCATAGATATGCTCCAGGGGTCCTCAAAGTTGGTCACTTCACACGAGCGCTCCGGGATGGAAAACTCGATGCCGGGCAACAGCGCAGAGCTGCATCCCCCAAAGCGCAATGACCAAGGAATCCCACACTTTTATCCAAAAAAAATTAAAGCTCTTTATTAAAAGAAGAGCCCCGGAAAACCCAACGGCCTGCCTTTATTAGCAGACACTCCACAGGGCGATGGGGGGAGGAAGAGAAGGGGAAACGCATCCTCCGCTCCACGGTGATTCATTTCTTGATCTTTATCCCCCGGTGTTGACCTGGCCGGCGGCCTGGCTTCCTTGGGCCATCGGCTGCCGGGGCGCCCAGTTCCCCAGGAGTTTGGGGTCGATCTTTCGTCCCCACGAGGCGGCTGGGCGCACGAGAGAGAGAGGGAGGGAAGGAGGGAGAGAGAAGTGTGTCTATATGTCTTTGTGGCTCCCTCTGCAATCGCAATTCAGATTGAGAGACGGGGGGGGAGAAAGATCTCTTCCCCCGCGCAGATATTTGTGTTATTGTAAAAACGGTTGGAAATGCACTGCGAAGGTGTTTGGCGCACAGTCGGGCTGCTGCCTGCCTGCTTGCTGGCCTGCCTGCGTTCAGGGAAAGGAAGCCAGCGAGCGAGCGGGAGCTCTTAGTTGACAGGGTTGGGGGTGGCGGCGGCGGTGAAGCCCATGGATCTCCGCGCCAAGCCAAGATCCAGCCGCCTGGGAGATCTCGGAGCAGGTGGATCCAGCGAGAGCGGTCCGATGGATCCCGCGTCCCCCGGGCGCCCCTCTTCTCCACCTCTCTCCCCCATCCCACCCCCGCGCCGCCCGGCTCTTCTTCTTCTTCTTCACCCGGGTTGAGCCGATCCTTTCCAACTCTTTTATTTATTGTTATTACGAGGATGGTTCGGGCTCGGGCTCTTCCGGCGCCAGCCTGCTCGGCTTAACGAACCCCCACCCGGTACCTACTTCGCCCCAACCTCTCCCCCTCCGCCGCCGCGCGCCTTTCCCCCCGGGGGAGAGGTCCGTCCCATTTGGGCCTCCTGCCAGGGGGCGGGCGCGGAGCGCGGGGGAGGGCGAGGATGGCTCCGGTCTCGCTCACCTCTCTCTCGCCCCCCCGCGCTTCCCACCTAAGATCTTCTCCCCCGACGCCTCTCCGGCACCTCATCCTAAGCTGGTCGAAGAGGCTGCCGGAGACGACTCTTCCCCCTCTCACCCCCCACTCCGGATTGCTTACCTCCCTCCCCCTCCTCCCCCCATCCCGCTCCGTCCCTTCTTCTCAATCCGGCTAATTTCGCTTTGGCGGCCGCTCCGCTTGCAGAAGGCGCGCCCCGCGAAGCGATCGGGAAGCCGCGCGTGTGCTCGGGGTGGGTTGGAGGGTGGTTTGGTTCTCCCCCCCCACCTTCCTTCCTTCTCCTCTCCCCCCTTCTTTTTCTTCCTCCTCCTCGTCTTCTTCTTCTTCTTCTTGTTCTCTTGCAGGGTACAATGTTAAAAAGCCACCGCTAGTCGCCCCCAGTGCTCCTACTCTCTAGGTCTTTTTTGTCTCTAGTGCAGATTAAACGTCACGTCCGCACTTGAACTTGAATTTTATCCCATTGTACGGAGGCAGACCCAGCCATAGAGAGACAGAGCGCTCCCAGGGAACCAGGACTCCGCCATCTTCACATTGCAATATATCTCCTAGTAATAGCCAGCACTCACCCAGAAGCACTGGGGGGCTTCCTTCCGAGCAAGACCCTCTGCCAAGCGAGGGCAGGGAGGGGGGAGAAGCTCGTGGCAAAGTGGTGCCAGCAAAGCAAAGCAAAGCAAAGCCAAAAAAAAAAAAATTATATACAACAACAACAAAACCCAACCTAGTGGCACTTGAACTGGCAAAGAGGAGACACAGTTTGGGCTACCCCTTTAAAAAGAGAGAGAGACAGAGAGAGAGAGAGAGAAAGAGAATTTTAATTAACCCAGCAAGGGTCATTTTTTTTCCTGCGTTTTTCTCAGCGTGCGGGCAGATCCCATTTTTTCCTACTTTTGGGCGAGCGTGCGTGTCTATAATCCAATTTTTACTCCGTTTTTTTTTTTTAAAGAAAATCCTCCAGGTGGAAGAAGTGCACTTTGGTGGTTTTCGCCCCTCTCTTTTCCTCCCCTTTCCCCTTCTTTCTTTCCCCCTCCTAAACACTCTGGAAAAATTAAAAAGTCTCTCAGCGCTTGGTGAAAGGGGAGGGGGGAAGCCATCCTTCTCTCCCGAAGTTCAAGAAGCGATCTGGAAGCGGTGGAAAGGGGGAGAAACCCCCAAAGACAGTTGTCTTGCGAAAATAAAACCAAGTCTCCCCCTCTGCTTTGATGATGATGTTTTCTTAATTGAAGGAAGAACCTCGTCTTCAGTGCGCCACGCAGGGGGTTGAAAGAGTTTCGCCTCGCTTTGCTTCAGTTCTTCTTCATCCTCGTTATTATTCCTCTCTAATTTTTGCGAAGAAGAAATCGGCCAAGAAGAAAACCGGAGAAGGAGAAGAGGAAGAGGAGGTGGAGGAGGAGGAGGAGGAGGAGGAAGAAAAAGAGGAAGATTGCTCCCCCCTCCTCCAACCCGATTCCGCCCCTGCCCAAGTCCAGCTCTCCGGGCGATGACCGTGTAAATGCCAGGGCAATGTCCCGTCGCAAGCAGGGCAATCCGCAGCACTTATCACAAAGGGAAATTATCACGCGTAAGTTGCAACTCGCAGGGAGACGGCTGGGGAAAGCAACAGGGAAGAGTGCGCGCGTGTGTGTCTGTGTGTGTGGATGCGTGTGTGCTGGGAGGCTGTCCGGGGAGAGACCGAAACTTGGGGTCCGGTTGTGCGCCGCGCGTGGGGAAAGGGTTGGGGGGACCGAAAGAGGCGGCGGGTGGGGGGACGCGAAGGTAGGTTGGTGGGCGCCAGGAGGGGATGGGGGTCTGGGAGAGTTTTAGGGAGAAGGGGGGAGGGGGGAGAAGGGGTCTGCGCGCTCCTGGCCGGCCCGCCGGCTGGCTCGGAAGACGCCGAGGGTGGGAGACGAGGAGAGGGGTGTGCGTGGGGATGGGTGCCGGGGGAGGCGAGCGGAGTTTGGGGGGAATTTGCAAACGGTGTGGACAGAACGGGGAGGAGGCCACCCAGCCGGTTAAAACGGGGTCTGTGATCGGGAGGCTGTGGACGGTGAGCCCGGGATGGCGTGGGGGGGAGACCCGCATCGGGGACTCGGAGAGGGAGAAAAAAGCCGGCTAGGGAGGAAAAGCCCGGTCCGAATTCGGCCGCCGCTGCTGGCGAGCGGGAGCGGAGGTAGCCGTCGGGGCGAGCGAAGAAAGGTGGCTGGAGAGGGGCGCCGGGGGCTTAATGGGAACCACATGGAAGGGACGCCGCCTGGGCCCGGCGATGGAGCGGCGGCGGCGGCGAGGCCGGCGTGGGGAGCGCAGGCGAGGGCAGGCGAGGGGAGGCGGAGGAGGCGCGGGGGAAGGCGGCGGGTGGGGGGAGCAGGCAGAGGCCGGGCTCCTTCTCCCCCAGCCCCACGTTGAGGGAAACCCAGCTCCAGAACCGAGACCGGACCGGGAAAACCGGGGAGGGCGAGGCGAGAGGCGCGTGTCGGTGGCCAGGCAGCGGGAGACGCCGGGCGCTCCTAGCCGGACTTCTCCTCCGGCAGCTCCGGCTGCCCTGCCCCAAGCGAAGGGCACCTTTGTGTAGCCCCAGTCTACCTACCACGCGCACAGAGAGCGAGGGGGCACGCGTGGGGCCATCGAGTGTCCTTTTTCCCAAAGGAGGGGAGGGCAGGGATCCCTGGGAGGGGGAGGGAGGGGAAGAAGAGGGGGGAAATTGGCGGCGGCGGCAGCCCGTGGGGTGGGGGAGAGAAGAAACCTGGAGAAGTGAGGTGGCACCGTGTTTGCACGGGCAGCGCGTGCAGAGTTTTTAAAAGCCCTGCACGAGTCTGGCAAAAGGCGCCACTTCTGCAAAAGCCAGGCCATCGTGGTGGGAATCTGTGGCACCCAGAAATAGTTCCAGGCGGTATATAGGGGGGCTGGTGGGCAGAGAGACCTAGATCGAGGTGCTCCTGCACAAGAGTCTTGTGTGTATGTGTGTGTTGGGGGGGGTTGGGGATCAAGGTCTGGCTTAGGAAGAAGTCCTGGGGAGTCAGTGTCCAAGGAATGAGGGGCTGTCAGCTTGACTGGGTTAGAGTTTTTCTGTGCGTCATTCAAAACAAACCATCTTTTTTAAATTCCCACTTTCTCCTCCTCTCCCTCTTATTTGCTATCTTTCCGCACCGAAATGCAATAGTAAGTCCAACACTTTGGAAGAGAGGTGGCAGCAGTTCTGCTTTGCCCTGTAGCCCTCTCTCCTTGCTTTCCCCCCTATTTAGGATGATAATTAATTTGTGGAATAGAGGGGTACCCCCTCACCAACATTAAAACAATAATAACCCCAAGGTAGTTTTAAGGAATGGGGGGGACGGCAGATGGAAGACAAGAGGAGAAGGAGAGAAAAAAATGGAAAGGGCGCAAACAAACCCAAAGAAACGCCGAAGAGAGAACAGCTCCCTTGCACGCTTTGGCTTTTTGCAAGGCAGCCGTTGCGCGTGGAGAGCTGGAGAAGGCGGGGGGGGTGCGGTGTGTTTGCGTGTGCAGGAGAGCGAGCGAGCAAGAGAAACCGAGAGGAGAAGGGGGCCGAATGAGAGAGGGCTGGGGGGGGGGAGAAGAGAGAAATAGAATATGTATATTCCATTAAATAAATAAATAAATAAATAAATAAATAAATAAATAAATATACAGGCTTCCCTCCCCTTCCCCCCCAGCTCCTGAAAGCCCAAGACTAGCAGCCATCTGCCAGGAACGTTGGGTAGCCGCGGTTTCTGCCTTTCCCTCTCCTTTGTTACAAGCTGATCAAAATGTTGTTTGTAAGAATACCTCGGGATCATCGTGGATCGGCGAAAGCAAGTCGCTCGGCCTGGGATAGCGTTTGGCTTTGTGAATTCTGATTCCCACCCCTCTACTATGCATGTGTCTATTTCTGCCCCATTCTCTCTCCATCCCCCCCCCGTGTCTTTTATGAAGCGGCTGCACCACCAATGAAGATGCGTTTGTTATCGGCCTTTCCATTGATTTTTGAGCGCTTATTTTGCAACGGGGGGAGTTCATGGTGTTGTTGAACCACCAGATGAAGTGGATTTTTTTTTTTTTAAAAGACAACCACTACCAACCCCAAACAGACCAAGCATAGAACACCTTTTGAGTAAACTGGTTTTTTTTTTAATCCTCTTTTTGCTTCAGAAAAAAATAGCTGGTTTGTAAATACCCTTTTGCTTTGGAAGAGAGAAAGGGACTGGTATCTTTTTATTCCCTTTTTCTCAGGGCAAAATCCAGGTTATTTGAAGTAAATCTGTTTTGTTTTCTGCATGCTTTGCATGAGGAATTTGATTTTTGACACAGGGGGAATAGGGAAAGTTGACAAGGGCAATAATGAATGGTAATATAATAGGAGAAGGAACCAAAGGCATTGGCCAAATTTGTTTCGTGTGTTACCTGGGGTGAGGTTAAGTCAGGTAGGTTTGTGTGTGAATTCCAGTTTTCCCTCTGTTTCCTGTTGTGAGAATTAAAACTATAAATAATTTGGGTTGGGGTGTGTGTGTGGGAACTCTTATATGTTTTGGGAGCTACCCCCAAAGAGCTGCCTGCCTAATGTGGATTGATGGTGGAATGAAGACTTAGATCCCACAGAGAAAGAAACTATGTAATTTTCTTTCTCTCCTTAGTTACTCCATCTATCCTTCCATCTGGAAGGGGCTAAACAACAAGAGACATCACAATGCCCTCTTGAACTGTGCAAAAAAAGTGGGGGTGGAGTAGGGGTAGAGACAGAGTGGTGATGGGCACAAATGGGGTGTGCACGTGTGTGTATAAGTGTATATGGATTGGAAGGGAGTGAAGTCTGGAAGATGCAGTTATAAAGGTTCTAAAGAGAGAGAGAGAGAGAGAGATGGTTGCGTTCAGTAATGCTTGTGTGTGCGCTTTCAAGTCTTATGGTAACCTCACACATTTCATAGGATTTTCTTATGGCAAGAAATACTCAGAGATGGTTTTGGCAGTTCTTTTCACTGAAATAGAGCCTACAGCACCCGGTATTTGAGTTGGATCAATTTATAGGAAGGAGTTATGCGTGGTTAGAGAAGAGCCTGCTAAGAAATAAAAGAGAAAATCAAACTAAGTGAAGTTTGAGGAGAAGCACAGAAAACAAAGACCAAATAAGTTATCTCACCTGCTCTCATTTTCTGAATGAATCTGATGTGTCCTGAGAACTGCAGTTATTTGATGACTCACTGTCAAACAACCTGTCAGGAAAGAATGGCACTGCATTTTGGCTACCCTGCTAAACAGGGTCAGTTGTGAAAGCAAGGAGGGGCAAATGGATTTAATTTTGACCTTCTTCATTGGAGTTTTCTTAGATCCCCCCCCTTTGGATGCTAAAAGATATGCTGGTATTCCAAATGGCAAAGAAACACAAAGTGAGTGTGAAAGGAAATTAATAATAATAATAATTATTATTATTTGCACTCTGGTCCTATATATGTTTACTCAGAAATAAGTATAGCTGAGCTCAGTAGGATTTAGCCCCAAATAAATATGTATAGGATTTGCAATCTGATGTGTACAATCTAGATTCAGCTTAGATCCACAAAAGATTTTTGTTGCTGTCCCCAGAAATTGCTCTTTGATTTTATTGTCTTGATATTTTTTACTTACTCATTTGGAGACAGGCCACTATGATCCTAGAGACTTCATCCCTCTTCCCAAATATGTCCTAATCTGTTAGTGATAGATGAAGAGCCGATGAATGAGTAAATTTGGATTTGTCTCCAGTGGTGGCTTCCTGTAAAAATGCAGCAAGTTACATAACATGTAGAAAGTGAAAATGAGATTTAGATTAAAATCCAGACAGATAAAATTGTAGAATTTTTCCATATAAAGGACAGTAATTTTGGCTGGATTTCTACAACTTTTCTCCCCCAAGTTGCTAAAAAGGGGACATTTGAGTGCGAGTTCTGCATTTTAGGAATGGCAAGATATATTAAAATGGAATCAGAATAACTGTTTACCAGCAAATTAAATGACCTTCACTCAGAAAACAAGGTTAAATTCATTTGAAGAAACTCTGTGTAGGTGTGTGTGTGTATATGTGTGTGTGAGAGAGAGAGAGAAAGAGAAAGAGAAGGAGAAAGAACTGGGGAAAAAAATTCTTATGCAGAAATTCCAATTCGATTTCTCAAGTTCCTGGCCAACAGGTTACTTGTTAAGATTTTCTGATTTCACCCTGTTGATCTACACTGTGTCCACCTGATCTCAGTGGAGAGAAAATACCTTTTATTACTCTTCCAGGTTTTAAAAGATTTTCCAGTGGTAAAAAAAATTCTGTCATTCCGAGGTGATCAAAAAAGCTAACAGTCAAAGTCAGTCACATCCTATAGGTGTAACTGAAGAATCAGCTAGAAAGGAAATTGTAGAGATGGCAGCATTTTATGGCAGACTTGTAGGGCTGTATCACACACGTCTCTGGCAGGTGTTACAGGATAAGCTAAGGAAAGGTTTTGAAATACTGCATTCTTCATTACCTGCATCCAAGCTGCACCTTACCAGGTTGTACATAATAATTCTTACTTAAAATTGCAGACTTTGAAGACATTTAAATTCTTGCTTTTGTTTTGTTTTAAAATCCCCCCTCCCCTCCCACAGTATTTGGTTACTTCCTAGCATTTTCCCACTGGCTTCAGTCTTTCTTTGGGTTGTTTTGATTTGCTCAGGATAAGAAATGGCTTCATGAGTAGATGGTGGAATAAGAAACAGCTTTGCTTTTCATTGGTTGGGAAACGCAGTGGAAACTGTTTTATCAAGCTTATTGAAGCGTATTAGTAAGCATGGCTAAACTCTTTTTCTTCACCCTGTGTAATACAGTCAGTTATTAGCAAAATGTGGGTTTGTTAATGTTTGAGCGTGTGTATGCCTTTCTTTAGGATCAGATGCACTGTGGTGCTTGTTGAGCAACACTGTCTACCTGCATGGGGAAGAACACAAACGGTGAATGAATGAATGTGGTCCAGGCAGAGGAAGCCAAGTTATAGATGTTGCTGGTTCTAGCTGGGACCCGTTCTGACTGCCTTATCAGAACTCGGCGTGCTTCGAGCATGAGCTGTTAGTTTGACACATTTCACACAAGCATTTTCTTTCCCCTTTTACATTTCCTATTTAGATTGCCCTGCACTCTTTGTTTGTTGTTATAAAATATTGTCCAAAATAAACTTTGCTAGCTTTTCAGCAGAGTAGCAGCTCATATTTGTCTCCCGGTGCTCAGTAGCTTGTCGTGACAGCTAGGGGGCGCTCATAGCCTGTCTCATAGAAAATTCTGATTCCCAGCACCCAAGGAGGCAAGGAAATAATAGGTGGAGGAGCAGGGTTTCCACTGCTGCAAAAAATATTTTAGGTGTAAAGTTGTGGTATCGATTTTCATGCCGAGATCTATATTGTACAAGATGAGAGAGATTGCTAGTTAGATAAATCTATTTTTTAAGCAAATTATGACTGATTAAACAGCTCTGGCAAGATAGATGTCTTTTAATTAAAATTAGTTTTTAACAGTGTCTTTTACTTGTCAACGGCTTGTCTTTGCGTTCACTGTTCTGAGTTGCTGGATTAGCTGAGAGCAAAGGGTAGGAACATGCACAAGTATGAAAATGTATACGCACATAATGATTAATTTGCCTTCTGTGTAGGTTCAGATTTGTGCATCCTGATCCTGAAAGATTGTTACAGGGGAATATATACATACGATTATTGTGAATAATAATGCAGGGCCGGCTAAGTTAAATCCTTAAGAAAACGTGGTTGAAGAGAGCAGGCATGTGTGTGCATGCAGTCGTATGTGTACAGCACACACAGATACTCTCACACACCTTTTTATTCTATACACACACACGTCCACGATATCAGTATATGTTGTGATCAGCAAAGATGTTCCAACTATGAAGAAATCTTGAAAAACCTTTATTTTTACTAGGTGAAAATGTATTTGCCCATAGTTGTGCACCTAGAAGTTGCTTTACTCTCTGCTAATGTTTCTATTCACAGATTTGACTGGAGAGTAATTAATAGGCTAATATATAACAAATATAGTTCATGGCAGTGAATATTTAATGAAACCACATATTTCAAAGACTGTGTTAGTGAAGGTATGCTTGTGCAAATTGCTGTTAGCCACACGTGATGGGTGCCATGTGCATATAAATTTCAGCTTATAGTAACAGATAAAATAGTTATTGAATGCATATAAATATTATACACTGAAGGGACAAAGTGATCAAAAGCTGCCTATCTACAGTGATGGCTCTGGAGGCTGGAAATCTACATGGACAGGTTGTCTTCAATTTAATTGCTGAGCTTGTCTTAAAAATGAACATAGGAATTTCTTATGGAACTGTATAAAAAGTTTCTCTATCTCTTGCTCTTGTTTTCTCTCTCTGTGTGTAAAGAAATGTATGTTTGTGTGTGTGTGTGTGTGTGTGTGTGTGTTCTCCTGACTTATGCACACCTTGTTCATTTGGGCAATCATGGAAACTCTTCCAGATGTGTATAAATTTGATGGGCTTATATAAACGGAATCTGAAATTGCTAGGAAGGCATGTTCATGAAGAAATTTGTCAGGTTATGGTATTGTTAACTCTTCCACAGATTCCCTTCTCATAGTATGGCACAGTTTGTGGGTGGATGTTCTGTACTGACAGAGTAGAGGGCTTCATTTGAACTTGAAAGAGAAATAAATTAGGTCAGACGAAAGAGTAGGGCTGTCACCCACTGTACGAAAAGCCTTCAGTCTCCACTAGACAGGGCCTGCAATTTATCTGATGGTTCCTCTACTTCATTTAGTGGTCTCATTCACTTTGTTGGAAGCACTGAAACAGTGGGCAGTTGCTTTGACTAACCTGGAAGATGAAGTGATCAGAAAGTCGCTTTCCCTTCTACCATCGTGTCATTGTTGCAGAATAAAGTAAAATAAAATATCCTCTGATTTTTGTCAACAGTAGTTTGGTACAGTCCTGGGACTTTGAAACTTTTTCAAAGTCTTTTTTAAAAGGAAACAAAATTAGCACTTGGAGGAGATCAATAAGGGATATGTGCGATTCTGTACGTTTAAAGTTTATCTTAGGAAGATACTTAGTATTTCTGACCTATTCTTCATTTCTTTCTGAATCAGGATTCACATACCTTTCTTTCATAGTGAATTCCACTAAATTTAGAGTAATAAATGAGAATAGAAAATAATTATTATAGTGTGATCTTTAGCAAAGAATTATTGTAGTGTGATCTTGAGTGTATTTATTAATGAAGAATTAGAATTCAGTCCCACTACATTCAGTGTGAGCTTACTCCTTTATAAGTATGCATAGGATTGGAGCCTAAAGGTAGCTTTTTGCCTTTACACTTTTAGTGATGGCACTAAAAAAAAAAAAATCCTGCATGTAGGCTGTTATACAGCCGCTATAATGTAGATATAATATAAAAGAGCGAGGGCACAATCCTTTCATGTGAAGTTGTACAGCATTGATTTCAGAGGGTCTAGAAACACCCCAGGCTGCAGTCCTGCATTCAGTTATGTGTTCACTCAAGACTTCAGTGGGGCTGAAGCATGAGAGGTGCGCATAGGCATATGCATATATCTTTATAACAAGACGAGGGAAGCCAGCACTTACAACAGAGCGGACATTACTGATAAATGTGCGATCCATCCAATGGCTGTTATAGTGACACCTTCCTTCTTTTCTGCTTATTTACTTTCATAAAATGTCCTCATGTAGTCTCTAAGCAGTCGCTTTTCCAGCTTCTGCCGTGAAGGCGTTTGTGTGTTAACAGTAAGTTACAGCTTCTCAAAATCATTTAGGTTTATTTCTTCCCCCCACTCCTTCCTTTGGAAAGCGGAGGAAGGGGACGGCTGTCAACTAAGTCTTTACTATATCTTGGGGACTCTTCAGTTATAGGGCAACCTCTCCTATTGTTCTTCCCAAGAAGAATAGTTACATACATGTATGTGAGTATCTAAAAAAGGCTTTTGGAGGACGAATGAAAGGACACACTTCATGTTTCAGTAGACATACACTAGAACAGGAGAAGAAGGAGGTGGGAAGTGGTGATGTAGTAATCATACCAGAATATCATCATTTTCTGGCAAAAGTGACACCAGATTGGGTTTGATTAATGCTATGGCATTTGTAGGAATCTGCTTAAGTATTTTATTTTATTTCATTTTATTTTATTTATATTTGCTTATGCATGACTTTTGGCTCAGTGCAAATAATTCATTTCCTTTTATGAAACAGCTAATGATTTGTCTGTTCTGTGGACACTGAAGCTGCTTGGTGTGAGGATATGTATGTTTATCGGTGTGTGTGTGTGTGTGTGTTTGTGCGTAGTGTTATAGAAGGAATGAAGAGAGAGCAATCATCTACAGAAAGTCACTTTCACTTCACTTTAAAAAATGACTTCATAACAAACTGGCGAAATATGTTGAGTGCTGGCTTCTGTGTAAGTTGAAAGATGGCCTAAGTGGAGTTTGGATGTGAATAATGGTGATGATGTACAACTCTCTTGAATCCCTCTGCCTTCTGAGACAGACACTTGACAAAGGTCCCACCTGTGTTTCAATCCACCAACACAAATCAAGCGCATTGATTTTTCTCATTTGAGTTGTTCTATTGTTCATATATTGCTAAGAATCTATAATCCAGACAGCTTTCTTCTAGTATAGCCCAAAGTATAAAAATTCCTATGTGGACTTCTTCCTCCTCTTTCAGTATCCACCTCCCTGTTTTTTTCCTATTTAGTTTTAACGAAAACAAATCTATTAACACAGGAACAAAGGAAGCTTTTATATCACATCATCTCAATCCCTGATTTATCTGTGAAGATTTACAGCTTTTGCGGTCTATAAAAGAACCTGTGCTTTTTAGCTTCTCAGTTGCGATAAATCTGTTTCTTCGTTCCTCCTTCTGCCCCCTAAGCAACTAATACAATTCATTTAGCAAAACATACATCACCTTTGTTCCATTAACATTGTATGTATATGTACCTTTCTGATTTTGGTTAAGACAGAGGCATATCTCACTGTGAAAATTTAGGGAAGTGGGATGGGGTCATGCTGGATATTCTACAGGTCTAAAGTGATCACTGCTTCAGGCAGCTTTGACACACCATATTGTAAGTGTTTAAATAGTCACCATAAGATTGGTGAACTGTCAGTCTGTTGTGAGATTAATATTTATGTTGAAATGTGCTGGACATTTGTTTTATTTTTAAATCATTTTATCCCATCTCTTCCTGTCCTTTTTTCAAAACATTACAATCATTTTTCTGATTCTGGAAGTATTTGTACTACATTCAAGTTTACTGGTGAGGTTAGTTTTGCAAAAGGTTTCTGATTTTCAGGTTTACAGAGCAGTGTCAAAACTCACAGATATGCAAATATTATTTCGGATGTATTCAGTCTAAATAAATAATTTTGATCTATTCCTCTTGAAAATAATCTTAACCCAGGTTCTCCTGCTTTCCACAGTAATTGAAAGCCATTACTATGGAACAGTGGTGTTTTGCAAACTAGCCCACAAAAGAGTGGTGTATGTACCCTGCACAGTTTTTCTCCCATCTTTGAGGCACATACTGAGCTAGCAATGACCATCATGTTTATAACAAAGCTTCCATGGACAAGACCAAAGGATGAGTGGGAATTATGGAGACTAAACCTTCTCTTTTCTTGAATTTTGCACTGTTTTTAGACTTTTCATTTTTTTTAAATGTGCCTTTGAGATTTGTGTTATTTGTGAGTGCATTTAAGAATATGGAAAATAAATTGAATGTGTATTTTAGCTAGTGAGGAATTTATATTTCTTGTACCCTTTTTGAAATCAGCCTATAAAAGTGGCTACAAAAGTGGGAAATCCACAGTTTACGTGTCTGGTATTGGCTACCTCTGTTAGTTATTGGTGATTAGAGAACTGGCTGTTTATAAGCCTGACACGGGTAAGTTTAAGTAAGCCTGGATTGTGAAGATGCTCCCAGTGCCGTTATGGACATGTTGGTAGGGCTTTATGGATGTGTTGCAACACCTGCTCTATTCTGCACACTACTTGCAGATGTCTGGGATTAACAATCTTTAGTGACCATAGAAATACTATTGGATAGAGTAACATTTCTCTCTTTTCCCACATAAGTCTGAACAACACCTTTCCCTTCCTTGCTCATAAAAATCTATGTCCGAGTGACAAAAATCCCAAAATGAAACCACGGCATGCAGGACTGTGATATTAATGAAGCTCAATCACGATGAAATCTCTAAATGTTAATTTTCCCAGTCTGAGAATACTTTTCAGAGTAAATAATAAAATAAAATAAATGATGGCAACGGGTTGGTCGATAGCAGTTTTCTGTGAACTGTCTTTTTGAAACTGATGGCATCTTCAAGATGCTTATTGAGTGATTGCCCATGCAGCCTTTCTTACTAACAACGCTGATAATTCTAAAGGAAGAAGGGTAGGGTGGGGAAATAGCTGCTGATAGAGGCATAACACCAATGTAAAAGATAGTTTATGGGCAGCATTTTAAGATGAAAGCTGTTCAACCCAAGTGGGCGGCAGGGTAAAGCTATTGAACGTAAGAACTGCTAGTTTCTTCACCCACCCAAGATTCAAAATTCTGGGTGCAGCTGCTGGGAGATCCTGGGAGTACTGGAAGATCCTCACAGGAGGCAGAAGTGGGAGACTCAGTCCAATATACCTTTGAAGTTAGGATTTCCCTGTAGAGGGGTGCAGCTGGCAAATGCTGCATGATTCATCAGTTCATCATTACAAAACACAGTCAGATCTGGTTAATCTGCAGTCTGCTCATCTGGGTCTGTGAAGAGATTTACATGGTAACCAACCTTACAGTACCCATGGTGATTGCCGCACCCGCTGGCACCTCCGCAGATGATTGTAGCAGAAGCATTTCCATCGGCTTCTGGCCTCAGGCATGGTTTGGATGTCATGTAGACCTCGGGTATCCTTATGACCAGAGAGAGAGAGGGAATTATTATTTGCTATTAATTTTTGAGGAAGGGGCAAAATAATTAATTGTTTAAGGGACCAGGTGTTGAACTCAGCAAGACATTGGCCCATAATAAGAACCTGTTTTTTTTTCCCCTGGCCCCTCCATAAATATTAATAAAAATGACCCCCCCCTACATTTCTACCCTGAATGCAAAGGTTCAAAAAGGAGGTGAGTGACATACAGTCTTCTGTATTTTTTAATTTAAATTTCTGCCACATAAATACTGCTTTTGGAAGTAAATGTGACCTCAAAAAGGCCATTATGAGTGATGCATTCTTGTTATGACAGTAAAAACCAGAAGTGTGAATGTAACAAACATGTATCCTTTGGGATTAGTTGCCAGGTAGGTGTGGCTGGATGAAGCTTTCTGTTGTTTACTATATAGACGGCAAACCTGCCTTTGCTGCTACATAATTTGCAAAACACTCCTCAGGAGCTTGATTCAAGGTCCACGGCAGCATTTACATTTGACCTGTATTGTTTCTTGACTCGTGCTTAGTAATATTCCTAAACTAATTCCTTCTCTGTGAAGGAGATCTGAACTTAGTAGTGTTAGATAGGAGTTACCTTGGCTTCTTTGCTGTCCTCCCTGGCCCAAACTTATGTTAAATCTGTGAAGGGTTACTGCACAACAAACAGTGCTATCAGTGGTGATGGTGTGGAAACCCCCCATGAACAGTTGATTCATTTGGAATACGGAGCTCTTGATCCTGTTAATTGCAGAACTTAGCAATAATAAGGATGATGATAATGTTAGAAGAAAAAAGAAGTGGTGTTGATAAATTCTGATATCACAGAGACTGTATCTGAATTTAGAGCATTCAATTTAATTTAATGATCTTAAACCCAGTTTTCAGACCCGACTAAAATAGGACTATTGAATTAGTGGGACGCAAAAGTGTTGTTTTACCAAGTTCCCATTGATTCAGTGGGCCTGCTCTATTTAGAAGTAACAGTTAGATTTATACCTTGACATCTGGAGTATGAGCTGGTGTGGAATAGTATCTGAATGTTGGATTTTATGACTCTGGAAACCAGATTTGAATCCCTAATTGAATATGGATCCAGTGGGTGATCTTGGGCCAGTTACGTTCTCTCCGCTTCAGAGCTTTCAGTGTATCACAGCTTTCAGCGTATCACAAAGGAAGGCCATGGCAAACCTTCTCTGAGCAAATCTTGTCAAGGAAACCCTGTGACAGAGTTGGCTTAGGGTTGCAAGAAGTTGGAAGCAATAAATCTGGGCAGTACATGTTAACTACATTTTTAAAAAGAGGGCTAGTGAAAATTTAATGATCTGATTTAGTGTTATTAAATAGCCAAGTTAGTAGCAGAAGACTGAAAAGGGCAACGTTTTATCTCCTTGTGTGTGTATGTATGTAGGACCACATAGGCTTAAGAGTGGGGAAGGGTTATTATGACAGGATGGACAATCTTCAGACTTGTGTGGTCTACTTCCCCCCTCAAAAGCCACCCAGAGGAGCCAGAAAGGGCAAGCTCTTATACATCTTTAGTACTACAGCATAAACTTGCGGCAGTGTCATTATGCTGAGTCAATTGCAGGTGAAGTGCCACAGACTTGAATTTACTGTTGCACAGCATTTGATCAACTCCCCACCTCCCAGATCAAAAGTGAGACAGTAGGGTGGGTGCACTTGTGAAACGATTGACTGCACTAGTGATTGTGGTCACATAGCTTTTGGAAAAATCCTGCCTCTTGTGCAACCATTTGCATGTTCTGGTAGTGTCTCAATAGAATTCTGGCCATATTGTGAGCATAATTGGGCAGACATACATTTAGGATTAAAAGGTACCTTTAAGTACATGTGAAACCTAGGAAAGGTTGCTTTCATTATCAGAGTAGAGCTTTTGGCCTTTTCATACAAAAATCAGTTCCTGACGTACCTTTAACCCCATTCTTCATTTTAGTACAGAGAGAAATATTTGTAGTTGTTTTATTGTTAAACAGCCGAAATTTGGAAGGTATCACAAATCAACTGAGAATTGGGGAGATCTACCGATAGATTGTCATCTACCTTTTATGTATCCCTTGTCATTGCTAGCCCATGGGCTAAGCAAGGGGCCCCTCACTTAAAACTTCAATAGCAAGATGAGTAGTAACACACACTCCCAGTACTAAATGCTCCAGGATGCATTCTGGCATAGTGTTTGATTCTTTCTTTGATGGCAAATAAAGCTATCTTAAATCTTCTTTTTTGTGTGTGTGCATGAAGGAAGACTTCAGATGATTTATTTCTTTCCTCCAAGTGCAGGTGTTGGAGCAAAGCTTCCCCTTGTCATCTTTGAATCCACAATTGTTGCCGAAAGAACTGAGGCCTAGGCAGACTTAGACCGCTAGTGTGAGGAGATGTAGGTACGGCCACATCTGTGCATAATGTGTTGAGTTCAGCCTGGATACTACCCATGTTCTGTAGTTTGTGCCTGTGGGCTCAAACTGTAGAGTGTTCGTCTTATGAAAGATCCTTTGACGTAAAGGCCAGTCTCTTGGAGGGGTGTCTGTTGGATCAGGACACTTTTTTCCTTCCATCAAGGCTTGATGTGTTGAAGGAAATGATTGTGAAACACAAGTATGTTTGCATCTGGCTATGTACGTGCTAATTGATAGAGAAGTGTAAAAGCTTGTCTCTTTCCTTTCCTCCAAAATAGATGGTTATATAAAAAAAGACATAGTACTATAATTTCTAATTAATACCCCTCCAAACTTTTGATCAAATTCCAGTCAAGTACAGATGCTTGGATTTTTCACAACCGTACACCGAAAGCTCATGTGCAATATATAATTTATATATTCAGTCTTTTGTTAAACAGTGAATTATAGTCTAGCAGACCCACAGAGCATATCCTTGATACTTTCAGAATGTTGATTAGTTCTTTTTGTTTCCTTACAGGTTTTGTTTTATGCTGTTATGTATGGTCTTCTTGTTGTCCTTACTTTAAATTAATTTCAGAATTAAATAAAATTCCTTGGGAATATATGTTCGTTTCTTTAACTTAGGCCATGTGAATTTGATAAAGAGAGATACATGCCAGACTAAATTTACTGTGGAGTACAGCTATGTAAGTCATGAGACCTGCTCTGAAGTGAGAAGATTAGGGACTGCAGTTACAGATAATATATACAACAATCTATTAGAGGTATTAAATTAAAAACAGAATTAAAAAAAACCTAAAAAACCCCACTTTGATTCCTTTGGAGCTGACTATGATAATTCAAGAAGGGGTTTTGCAGAGAAATCATAACGCTGATTTTCTAAAATGTTGAGACTGTCAAAGAATGAAAAGAATACCAGATGTTATTTTTTTTTAAGAAATGCCATTACAGACTGCTTGTTGGGGTGGGGGGAGAGGTAGAGGAGTGCATTTCATATGCATGGGCACATATGGACTTAACTACTTACGGTCAAATGAGAATGAGACCAAGATGCCAACTTGGGCAGATAAAATGAAGGGAAAATGCCATGGTGAATCTAATGATTTCTGATTCCTAGACAACCTTTAAAAACAGGGGAATTGTTTTTTAAATATGTGCGCAGCCATACAGGCACACATGTAGAGTGTAATTCTAGGCAAAAATTAGCTAGAAAAAAGAAAAGACTCTCGAGAACAAATTCATTTCGCTGTCATTTGAAGTAAATTTAAAATTTTTGACAGGCTAGGTCTGGAAGGTGAGGAAGTGTTGTAGTTCTCCTTCCTTCCTCTGCATGGAAAAAAGATCTCCTGCATAAAAAAATATGGATTTTCAGAATAATACCAACCTTATTAATATATATGCATACTTACAGTGCTATAATTGCAGAAGCATCTCTGACTTTAAAGCAAAGCAGGCTGGTTATAGGAGATACAGTTTTGGATTTCTTTTGCACCCCCCCCCCATCCCTGGTTAGCTGTTGTTTCCTCTGTATGTACCTTGGCTCAGTTCAGTGCTACTTACTTCACTTCTTCCAGTTCTTTTACCTTTATCTCCTTTTGTTCATGTGTGTTTTAATATTTTGACACCCTGCTCCCACCTAGTAGGAATTCTTTTCTAGAAATGGTACATATGTTGTCTAAAGGAGTCTTTTCACAGCACTCGTATTTTTCTTCCTTTCTTTTCCTTTTGGCTCTAAAATTATGTATATGTAATTGGTAATTAAAGGTGCAAGCTCTCTTCAATATAAACAGTATTGCTCAATGTTAGATCATTAAAGGGAACAGAAGCACTAAATAATTACCTTTTGCATTGTGACAAACTGTTCGCACAGAAATCCACTCACTTCCCGCTCGGCACTAGGGTTATGATTACATTTTCACGATGGCAAAGAGTCTTTTCATAAAATAAATTGGTAAATTAATTACGTTGCATTGTCTACCAACTGCTTTTAAAGTAAACTTAGAAGAAGGGATGGGGGAAGTAATTAATGGGTTTCACACACCATGCATTATGCCTAGAGTTGAGTTACCTAGTGGATTAATTTGGCTACAAGTAAGTAAAGAAAACTCAAAAGCTTTCATGCATGCATCTTCTATTCCTTGGACCACATCTTGTTCTTACACCTCCGTTGACTGTAAGGGGTGTTGGCGTAGGCTTAATCTGAACTGCTGTGAATATAACAAGCTGAGTTTTGATACGCTTCTTATTCTTACATAATACATGTGCTTAGTGGGCAGTGATGCAGTTTACGATATATATGATTCACGTACTAATTAGTGATCTCTCCCCCTAAGATAGGGAAGTTAGATTAATTTTGACCTCCAAGTCATCATTTCTCTGGTTGAGGCTATTAAACTAGCTTCCTAGTTGAGACAGTAGCTTTCCTTTTTCAGTTTAAAAATAATAATGATAATAATGCACTGCAATTAATTTTGGGAAGGCAAAGTTCCCATTCAGTTCAGGGATTGCAATTCAGAATTGTAACAAACGTTTTGCATTGTCCTGCTGCTTTTAGATCTCCAGGAAATTTGGAAACAAATCACCAATGCCAGTATTTCCATGTGTTCATTTTTCCCCCTGCAGAGATTACTATTCCCATCTCCAGATAAAACTTCAGTGGCTCATCTCTTTTATTTACATGCTGTTAGTTCTCTGTGTATTGATCGGGCCAAATGATAAAAATTTTGTTCAAAGCAAAACCCTGCTAGCCAATGGGAATTGTGCCTGATTGAAGACCATGTTTCGTGTGGTTTTTCAATTAGGCTGCAATGGAAATAAATACGGACATAATAAAAATAAAGTTCACTGCACAGCAGCCTCTGAATTAGCTGCTTTGAGTGCATTTCTGTGTTATGGAAGCCCTGGTTGTCCCAAACTCCTGCTTATTCAAACTAATGGAGATTGTTATATGTTCTTATTTTGGTTGGTAACCTAACATTTTCTTTATATTATTGGATTACCTGTCAAAATGTTGGGCTTCCTCCAGGTCACTTATATAAATGGGGTTCTCTAGAATTTTTATGTACTGTAGTGCAAACCATGATATGAATCTGGAATTCGTCACCTTGCATCAGAAATTATCTTATGATTTTCTGCATTTTAAAGTGTTGTAATAAAAAAGTGTGCTGTAATCCTTTGTATGTTTACTTATGTTTCATGACATTTATTGGCTTTTAATAAACATGCCTAGGCTCAGGCAATAAATCGGCCAAATGAATTTAGACCAAAGTACAGGTTTTTTGTTTTCTGTTTCTGATATTTATATTTTTTAAAATAGTATTTCCTCTGTGCTTAAAAGTTGTTGTTCATAGCTTCCTGATCAAGGTCTTATTCTGCAAGCACTGGGATTGAATGCAGAGAACTGAAATAAGCAAATAAAGGAGGCTTGAGTTTACCTGTGCTAGGAAGTAAAACAGTTAAGTGAAGCCAACAGATAGTGAAAAAGAAGAAAAGAAGGTGACACAGAATAGTTACCTGACAAAAAAATATTCAGGAACACTGTGTATATAGCTGCACCATTCTGTAATACATGAGCAAAATTTAATGTACAATCCTGTATATTTACTTGAAAACAAATTGTAAGGATGTGCACAGCTGGAGGTTTTCTGAGAAAATTAAACCAGGTTCATTCTTACATTTCCTGAGTAGAAATCTGAGTACAGAAAGGTTTGTGTCTTATATCGGTGGAGATGGTGGCCTCTAGGCACCTGCTAATTCTCAGTGAACGTCATGTTCTTTCTTCGTGTGCTACCTCATGAAACCTACAAACAGACAAACGCATATGCAAAAGCATTTTTCATCTCACATTTTACAGCAGGGATGCACATTCTGGTCCTGTAGTTCTCTGGAGCCAGGTATTAAAAGCCAGCTAGTGTATCTATACTGTTCAAAGCTCATCAGTGTTTGATGGATGTATTAATACGATTGGTGAGTTTTCTCAGTTCTGGGACATATTGCCTCTTTTGCGTTTTCTTTTCATTTCCCTGTCTTTTTTAAAAGCAACCTTCCAGGTTGTCTCAGCTGCAGGCTGGCTGAAGAGCAACAGGTGTCTTGCTGTTAGATCTAGTTGTAACCCTAGTGATTTGGTCAAGCGTGCTTTAGGGGTGCAGGTTGAAAGAAACTCTTCCTGCTTAAGGCAAGCTGAAGAAACTGTGTTAGCATTTTCTTGCCTTCTGGGAGATTGCGTACACTGGCAACTGTAGGGACTTGTTCCCAAAGCTGGTTTTGTTCAGCTAGGAGAGGCCCATTTCAGGCAGCTTTCCTACTAGCTTCTTGGCAGTGGTGATGCAAGGATTCTGTCCCTGGGATTGCCTCCCAGCATTGAGAAAGGCAGGCTGTCAGAGCCACTAATGGAGGTTGTGCGGCTCTCTCTCTTTTTGCAAACTGAGCACAATAAGACAACACAAGAACCCAACTACCTCATACAAGAGGCCTGCGTGTGTCCAGCAGGTGTGTCCTTTATAGGGCCTACCTTTCTGAGCCACAGCTGAGGAGCAAAAAATACAATTTCCTCACCAAATCTGTTTGAGCTGGTGGTTATTGTTCCCCTTTTCCTGTGCTTATCAGACATGACTAACGCTAACTTCTTTCCTCTCTGTGGCACGACTGTATTTGTAAATTAGTCCTACATATTCAGCTCTTCCAAAGGACTCTTTATAGTAGGGGTTGTCAAAGTTGATGGATTTGGAGAGGGGGTTGCCGTGCATATCTCAAAGGGTAGATTAGAGTCACAGAAATGTAAAGATGTGCTAAATTGCGAAGGATAGAGTGGTAAAATGAGACTTGGACTTACTCACAAGGAGAATTTTAAGAAAAAAGCTGGAAAAGAAATCCATGCAAAATGTCTTTGTTATTATTAATATATTTTTAAATGTCAAAGAACATCTTTTATGTGTCTGCAACAACCTTGCCAGGCAAGTCAATATTGTTCCTGTTTTGTAAAAGAAGACACTGAGGCTTAGAGATTTGGATAGAATTGCTTAATAAGTCTGTACGTGAATTGTTGGGACATGAACGGTGATAGAAGTCCATCTTGCAGTCCACTGAATCATACCAGTTATGGTTCTATCATAACAGGTCTTTACTGTTATTACTGCATTGCTGTGGGGTACTTTGAAAGAGTGTTCAGGAAAGCCACATCAGATATATGCCTATTTTGTTTTGCAGACAGACTTGGTTGCAAAATGTATTTAAATCATCTGTGGAGACAAGCAGGGAGGGGGTGTAGATAAAAGATACAACTGGGCTTTATGAAAATCCTGTTCTAATTCAGGTTATGTGAATATGTAAACAAATTGCTCTCAATTCTTTCCCATTTCTCTCCCCACCCTTCTTTCTTTCCCTACACCTTGACCCCCACCTTTTCTGTGTATACCCACATCAAGCAGAGGCTGACCATGTGGAAACGGCCATCACCCACGAGGATGAGAGCCTAGCAATAGGAGAGCCAGTGGGGCTGAGCATTGCAACGGGTGGAGCAGACCCCGACCTGTTAACCTGTGGACAGTGTCAGATGAACTTCCCCCTGGGAGACATCTTGGTTTTTATAGAGCACAAGAAGAAACAGTGCAATGGCACTGGAGGTGCCTGCTATGAAAAGAACCTGGATAAGAGCAGTCCTCCCCCTTCGTCACGCTCCGAGCTCAGGAAAGTGTCAGAGCCAGTGGAAATCGGGATCCAAGTCACACCCGATGAAGAAGATCGTCTTCTCACACCCACAAAAGGAATTTGCCCCAAGCAGGAGAACACTGCAGGTACAGCATGTTTTGCATTAAGTCAACTGCAGAGGTAGCTTCTCTCTCTCAGTTCTCTTCCTGCCTGACTCCTCTCCATTCTTGTTCTTTAAAAAAAAGAAAAAAAGAAAGAGACTTCTTGACAATCCAGAGCATTCATTTCATTCAAAGTCTGTCAAAAATTCACGAGACGTTTGCAGACTTTGAGGAATCTCTTGGCCATAGGCTTCAGTTGATCCTATTCTGTAAATTACTTGCTTGGTGCCTTAGCCTATGGAGAGGCCTTTGCCGATCTGATTGGTCTAAGGAATAACTACTAACCTAGGTCTTGATGTGCCTTAAGATGGCACACTACTGCAATAATCAAGGGGGATCATTCATAGGATATTGTGGAAATACAGATACCTTACTTCTCACAAAAGAGAGGTACCTCCTGGTTCCTTAACTGCCCAGAAAGTGAACTGTTTGGTCTTACAATCTAGCCTACCCTCCTACTTATGCTTTTCGGCTGCGTGAAGAGGCACAGACTATCATGGGCTGGTCTGCAGTTTTAGAGAGGGACAAAGCATCACTTAAATTTTGCAGTGTGGAGTGCTCGCAGGGCCAGAACACAAAGCCAGGTGTGGGGGATACTAACATTATCGTGTTCTTCTTTGAATAATAAAAGCATTTTATTTCCAGATAAGGATTGTACCTCATTATGAGAGTTTTCTAGGTTTTATCTCGGAGACTTGAAAAAAAGTAGTTGGGCTGGCACTGGAGTGCGTAACCCTACCAAGCATTTCCCCCTAGGCTAAATAACGTTCCAAAGCTCCAAGCCAAATGCATGTCTGGGCTTGGTAAGAAAATAAGTCTTGGCTAAATCCTGGGCTAGCTCATCTTGACCATTAATGTAGATATTTTCACTCTGTTTATACAATACAGTAGGCAAGGTCACCATGTAAAGGGCATTTGATTTCAGTGGAAAGAAGGTTTGAACCTGAATAAAGAGATGTTTAGACAGTGAATGGATAATAGGTTGAATTTTCTTGCCTCTCTTCCCCATATTTAATAGAGATGTAGTCTTAGCTGTTATAGTTCTTACTTGCTAAGTTGTTTGAAGATCTTGGGGAAGATTCTTCTTGCCTTCATGACTGTGCCAGATGTCCACTACTTTTAAATCAGTTTCAAGCTGGTTTAGGCTTGTGTTGTACACAGAACAATACAAAGCCAAAATGATGTTCTTACAAGCTGGTCTGTTTCAGATGCTTCTACCTTGAGTAGGGCTGATTTCATTGGCCTTGTAGCCTGCAATTCCTGATGTGTGTGTGTGTGTGTGTGTGTGTGTGTGTGTAGTATATGTGTGTATATATTTAGTATTAGTTTTTCAGTTCTAGAGCAAAACATCATCAGCAAAAGATCATATGATGCTTCAGCCAAGAAATTAATTTCCGTAAGTAGAGTGGGGAATAGTATGTGTGCTGGTCTGAAGTTGACAACTATATTGTGTTTTCATTTCTAAAGGGCTTGGACGTTGAAGTGAGATTGGTCGTTTAGGTTAAAAAAACACCCTGAGGCTGTCTTTAGAATGTGCAGCCAGCACTTACTCATGGAGTCTCATTGCAGGGGCAGTATTGAAAAAGTGACCAGATCATACAAGTGGATGAATTGCTTGGAGAGATTGTTTTGATGGCATACAAAGCAAGAGAACTTTTGTGCTTATCTCTGACAGTCCACAGAAAACATTCCTGGTTGGAAAACATGCTAAAGCTAATGGAAACTTTATTAATAAGTAGCGTATATACCCGGTGTTGCCCAGGATTTTATTTTCTCGTTGGTAATACTTGTTAGAAATACCTTAGAAATTACCTTATCTTACTTTTGGAATTAGATGTGGTTGAAATAGTACATCAGTCTGAGATCCTGTGTCTCTAATTCCTCAAACCATGTTGTTCAGTACCTGCAACTTTTCTCCATATTCCCCAGTCCAATCTGTATTCAGAGTTGTTAACATACAGAGTTGTTAACATACAGAGGTCTGGTTTCTGTCCTCCTTCTTGCTGCTAGGCCTGATCTCCATAGCAACCAGCCAGGCCCAAGAGCTCTCTGGCTGAGAATTCTAAAGGCCAGTCCCTAAACTGCAAACCCCAGGATTCCATAGAATCGTCACAAGCGGACAATCATATGAGATCTTCTCTGCCTGACACGGACCAACAGACAAACTTTGACTTTTATATATTAAATTTGGGAAACTTCTGTAGTTATAGCTGAATGAATTGTCTATAGCAGTGGAGCAGTGCATTTTATCTAAGATTTGTGACACTGCTGGTTTCTGTTTATACCTCTGCTCTTTTCCTCTTCCATTTCCTCTAGTCCTCTGGTTTTCAGAGAATGTCAGAATGTTTTCCCCTTGATAGTTTCTGGATCTTACTGCTAGATGGGAAGAGTTGCCTGGCATCTCAAGGCAGGGCTGGGAAAGAATTCTTGTTTGAAAATCTGGAGTGATGCTACCAGTCAGATAGACTTCATTGAAGCTATATGGACCAGTGGTCTAATTCAGTATAAGGCATCTTTTCAATTTCTTATGTTTCTGTGTTTCCTTGATTTGACAGTGGATTTTGAGTGATGCTGCCATAGTAAAGTTAGAACATTGACTAGTAGTGGTCAGAAATCATTTTTTTTGGGATGGTAAAACATATTTTACCGTACCATACATATGTGTAACTTTGTAGGGCTATGATTTTCATCTCACGAGGGATGAAATGGTGGTGTAAATGTATCCATAGTTTCATATCTTTTCCCATATACCGCTGTTTTCACATCCACTTGAGAGATTGTGGAATAGATTGGCGATCTGCAGAACAAGTTTCTAAATTTCTCTAAGAACTTAGTATATTTTCAATATGGTGAATTCAGTTCCAGAGCGTATCCCTCCCTTTAAGAATGGGGGCAGGTACATGCTGAATGTGTGGTACAATCTCAGAAGACAGAAGTTGAGTTGAGCGATGTTCCTGGTGATTTGAGGCAGGGACTGCAGTGTTCTGAATAATAAAGTAGCTCTTTGTCCCTTTCCCATGACTATTAGAAGATCGTTAAGGTGTGCACTGTTAGCAAATACCAATAAATGTCACAATATATGCAGGTAAATTGACATAATTTATATAAAAAAAAAGTCTGGTGGAATAGCTTTTTCCAGTTGGGGGAATAGAGTATATGCAAACTTGAAGAAAACCGCAAAAGTTTTTTTCCACCTGAAAAGCAAGCCATGATAACACGGCTTATATATGAACCATGATGATCAAGGTGATAGGCATTGGCTGTGGCATCAAGCATTGTTGTATGATGTTATCAGTGTACAGGCTTCCCTGCTCATTTGATAATTTAGGGACTGGAGCACTGTCAGAAAACAGACTTGGTTGAAAAGTGGCACCCATGTACTACAGGAGAGAGTGTGAAGGACTTACAGAGGCTCACACACTGCTTGCAAAGTCTCTCAGCTGGCTTAGTGCTTTACCCTCTCCTCAGCAATCTTTGCAAGCAGTGTGCATGTGTTGAGTCTCTGTAGGCAAGAAGAACTAATGAAAGAGTGCAGCCCGCGCCAAATTTAATGTCCTTAATTTTGAAGTGTCAAAAGAGCAAGTTATCAGATAACAGGGTGTCAAAAAGTGGGGGCTTCCTGTATTGTAGAAATGTACCTGATACAAAATAGGCGGTGTCATCTGTCCTTTCTTTCCCAAATTTGCTTTGTTGTTTGTCCGACCAAATGTTATACTTATCTTCGGACTATTAAGATGTGATGTTAAATGCATCTTTACATTTAATGTGGATGGGTCTTAAAAATACAAGTAGCCGCTGATGAAGGATGTGCCCATGGTAATGATCAGGATCACAGAGAGGGGGAATTTTTTCCTTCTCTCTCTCCTGTTGTGGTGCTGCAGAATCAGTCCCTTGGTGGTGCTGTTTGTATTGAGAACAAATTGACCAGTAACACCAAATGAGAGCTTTCCTCCTACAGTAAATGACATCTTCAGGTAAATTTTAGTTTTTGGGAATGCAGTAGTGAAGAAAAGGGTTGAATTGTTTTTCCTTGTCTGACAAGATCCTAAACAAGTGTTATTTGCTTTTTAAAATATGTACATGTTAAGTGCAAAGGTACATTTTAACTTCTCATCACAACTTGGCCCCAGCAGCTTGACTATTTCTGGATGTTGAGGTCCAAAAAAATGTCCATCCTCTGCATTCAAAAGAGTCCTTTTGCACTCCAGTGTGATCAAGGAACAGAGTAGGGCTGTGCAGGGAGAACAGGTTTGGTTGTTCATTCTTGAAATGGCCAAGGGCAGTCCGAGTGCCCTCCTCCCCTAGTTAATGATGTTCTTGGAATACAGTGCTTTGTTTTTTCCCAATAGAGAGTCAAGGGTTTTGGAGGAAAGTGAAATAGTGTACTTGAAGGCCACATACTGTGCTAGCATATCCCTGGACTCCTCCATACACTGCCCACCTGTCATGTTGAAAAGCACTTTGCAGGCAGTTAAATTTGGATAAGTACTCCTCAATTCGGGTAGGTACATTTGCTTTCCCCAACTCCATTTTGCGTTCTTGTCTGTGCAGGTTCCTTGTGCTGAGTTGCTTAAGATGTTTCTAGCACACTTTTGCTTTCAGTATGGCAGATTTGCAAGGCTTACCCCCCAACCCTGCCCCATCCTCCACAGTTGTTCACATACTGCAAAAGGAATAACAATGCTAATAAGCACACGCAAACAGGCAAGGCAAAGCAAGAGGGAGCTTCAGTCTTAATCTTTCCCCCTATTAAACTAAAGATCAAATGGAAATAAGCAGGAGATTTTGAATCTGCAAATAAAATAAAATAAAATAAAATAAAATAAAATAGGTAATTCATTTGATATCTTCCTCTCTGTCTTTCTCTCCCTCTTTAACACAAGGTAGGAGCTACCTATGGCAGTGGTAAGGTTTTCTCAAATTAGTGATTGAACTTTTAGATAAAAAGGCTTGAAGTATCTTCCTATTTTAGTTTAGAGTTTTGCTCACCTTCCACTCCCCTTTTCCTTTTTGTCTTATTCTTTTCTTTTCTTCCTTCCTTTTTTTTTTTTTAAATGTAGAGGATAGTTTTCAATAGTAGGATAAAAGCTTCATATTACAGCCATGGAGGGTAGCCATGGAAAAAAAAAACCACAGAAGTCATTCACTGAAAAGGCTTTAGTAGGATATACCAAGCCCCTTATTTATTTTTCAATAGAAGGGCTTTCTGCATTAGCCAAGAAAATCAGAATCTGTATTTAACACTAAAGGTATTTCCCAGTGAGAGGCTGTAGAGCATTGTTGTTAGATTTGTTAAAAAAAGAGACTAAATACGATTTCATAAAAGGGAAACTTAATCTCTAAGGCAGCTTTCCCCTCACCCTCCTACCTCCTCCTCTCCTTTTTGGGTAATAATGCAACAGCCTATAATATTTTCACTTTCTATGCGACGAAAGATATTCTTAGCTTTTTCTGCGTTGCGACAGGAAGAATGAAAATTTCTTTATTCCACCAAGAAATATGTAAAATAATCCTTTAGAAGAACGGGGGAGATATGTTTGTTCAAAGCATTTAAAATGTTATTTTAATCAAAGGCACAAAACAGTCGACATGCTATGTCAGCTAAAAGGAGACTATTACATTTGAACCGCAAACTGCGCTCATCTTTTTATTTTATTTCCCCCCACCAACCTCTTTTCCCTCCCTTCCGCAGTACTTTGAAACAAATTTAGAAAAAAAAATTGAATAAAAAAGAGAAGAGAAATAAAGATTAAAAGAATAAAGGGGGGAAAAAACTTCAGTGGCTCAAATGTGTAAAAGTAATTTAATATGGCGGAAGCATTAATTATTTTAGCTTAATTGAATTCGGAGGACTGCAGCCGTTGCATTTTTGTTAGACAAGCTCTGTTTATTATTTCTTTGTATGTAGATTAACAGTAAAGGAAATATAGATAACTTTCACTTATTTTTTGCAAAAAAAAAATGTGCCAATTCATGTGTAGAGCAGGCTATTCAGAGACAATTGAGTCTTTACATTTGAAGAGAGGGAAAATGGGAAATCGCCCACTACCTGAAGTACACATTTGCCCTCAAAGAAGTTTGATGCTACTTTTCTCAAACTCTTTTTGTCTTCTTCAGTCTCCACATTGGCAGATCATTTGCTGTAGTCTCCCCCAAAGTTGGAGGTCTCTTGCTAATATTATGTATAGCCATCTTTAGACATTGGGTTTGAGTTAGACATTTCTACTTGACATCATCTTCTTAGATTGCACAGGCTGAGCCTGCGAGATGGCAAAGCAAGTTGGAAGCAGGAACTGAGTCAACTGTGTAGGTATGCTAGTTCATCTCTAAGGTGGTACAATTCAGTGAGCAACTACTAGACCAAAAGCAGCATGCATATTTGGGCATTCATGTTTCTTCCAACCTAGCTTGCTCTCTTTAAAAATGCATTTGTCCTAGAGACAGACTATCTTTCCCCACTTCACTATGTGTGTGTGTGTGCATGTGCGCGCACGTATGTGTTTTCTGATTGTTCTTTGCTTGATCTGTCTGTGGAGGCAAAGACCCTGAACAAGCTTTGATAGGGACAGTTCCTAAGGAACCTAAACTCATGTCATGCTCAGATTATCCCTAGCCTCTCAAGGTATATAAAGTGGGAAAGTGCTTTTGAAAGGTCCAAATTCTCTGAGATTTCTTAATAGCCATGGAGCTAGTCTGAGTCTAATAAAAAATAAGCTGAAAGGAATGGTGGAGGTAGGAGTCCATTGATGTTGACTTCTTCAGTAATATTAATTTCCAAACTTTCATCAAGGAGCAGACCCTCATAGAATTGTTATTATTAATGTATGATTTAAAATTTATCGGGTTCTCCTCTTCATATTTATCAGTTTAATTTTTGCATATTTCTGTTTCAGTCAAATCTTTAATATCTTTCTCTGTCTTTAACTCTTTCATAGCTGTTTTAATATCAAAGGCTTTGTGGCAGGTCTTATTTGAAGTTACAGGAATCCAAAGGATATAGTTTGCAGCTTGAATTTGGTGAGTTGTAGGCTTCTATGGCACCAACACTGCACTGGCTACTCCAGCCGAATAATCATTTGTTGTTGTTTTTTTATTTTCCTTTGTTTCAATTATATGCATCTTGACACAAAATAATGGACTACTGACCAAATACCAATGCAAATTATGAATAGAAATATGTGAAAATATTCTAGGATATTCCCAAGGGTTTGCTGTGATAGGAAAACATTTCACAAAAGCGTATAGAGACCTATACTATGTGGTAACTCAACAATCAGTAATGTCATCATTTCAGGCAGGAAATTAAAAGGGGAGGATTAAAAGGGGAAAAATACATATTTAAACCAGTTTTCACATTTGTATTTCATATATTTCCTGCATGTGATATCCATGCAACTGTTTACACATGTTTATTCAAGTGTTGGCCAGAGTGGGAACCAACATGATATGCAGGATGACCTAGTAATATCCTGGAACTACGACTAAGTCTCTGATAGCTTCTTAGTCCTGGTTCCTGGCCTTCTCTATAAATCATTAATAACCATATAGTATGTGGCCTATTGTGATGACTATAATGCTTGGCCTCGAAACCATTTTTTCTTCTTCACCATTTTTTCTTCATCATTTAAACAGAAAAGAAAAAAGTATGACTGTGTGCTGTCGATGTAGTTGTAAAAGGTAGTAAAGCGTAAGTTGGAACTGCCAGTGTTATTTGGATTTAATTTTAAATAGGCTGTTTTCAGACTAGAAACAGTGTTTTATTTTTTTTAAATCAGATTTAAAACATCAACATTTTAGTCTACCCTAATTTTAGTTAGGTCTTCAGGTAGATTTTAGGAGGTAGACTAGTCCATTAATTTTATATTCCTTCCCTGTAGAACTACCTTATAGTATCAGATGTATAGGGCCACTTAGTTCAGTACTGTCAGACAAGCACTCATAGAGAAGTTTTGAGACATGGTTTTTTCTTCTTCTCCTACCTGGAGATGCCGAGAATTGAACCTGAGGCTACTGTATGCAAGAAGGCCATTAGCAGAGACTTGCTAGATAAGTTTAAAAGTACCATCACCTAGATAATCCAGAATAGGCAGCCAGGTGCATCTGGAAAAATTAAAAGTAGCACATGGAGGCATTAGTCCTTGCCTGCTGTTGTTTTTCAGCAACAGCTTGTACATGGCAGCACACTGCCTCCAGACATGGAAATTCTGTGTGACTTTTGCGGACACACATCCTTTGATATATCTGTCCCCGCTGCCCTGTTTTTTTCCTTATCTCTTTTGAGGACCATTTAGACCAATGTTCATCACTATGTCTTCTGACAGTAAATTTTATAACTTATTTACTTTTACTTATAATGTAACAGAACACAAGAAAATGTACAAGGAAACTGTGGGCAGTCTAGACCTAGACCTTTCAATGTTGGCAAGATATCTGCATCAAGTACCTTCAGACCATGTCATGGGGTTATAAATGTTTTTTTCCCCCCATCTCAATTTATTGCTTGTTAATTTCCTTATGTGGCCCTATATTCTCATACTAGGAATGAGAGAGAAAAACTATCTGTATCTACTTTCTTCAAGTCCGGCGGAATTGTATAAACATTTGCCTCTTTCCACTTCCTCTCAAGTGTCAAAATTAGCCTCAGACATCCTTCTTTCCTTCTACATCATCTTCATGTTCTCGCGTTAGTATGCTTTCTTGCCTAGGATCTTTTGCTTTATTTTAGTTTTAAGAAGACAGCCCATCCTGACATAAGGCAAGCATAATCCATAAAGTCCTCTTGTAGTGTGAAGGAAAGACAAAGGTATGCATGGGATCAGAGAGCTGAATTTTCAACGCCTGGTAATATTGAAGTTGGCATGGTTTCCTAAACTTGTGGTTTTCCAAGTCAGACTGGTAGGATGGAGAAATCTTTTAGTTACACAATGCTTCTTATTAGTGGTGCCATGCTTTAGTGTGGCACATGGACAGGGTGTGGGAATTCTGTATGGCTCCAGGCTATATCACTCTATGTTTGCGTGTCTCTTGCTTTCTACATACACAAACTTAAGCCCCAGCCCTTATTCCTTTGTTCATGCTATATATAATAATAATAGGAAATTCAAATTCTGTAAACACTATTCCCTGCTTAGACAACATTACACTATCCACACATAAATAGCTCTAAAATTTGAGGACTTTGAAAAAAAACAAAAACCCTGCCTTCAAGCAGCCCCATGCATATTAACCATGCTGAATGGCGATGGAATGTTGATTGGATATTTGAGGGGAGAAAGAGGGAGGGAAAATAAGACCACAAATATTCCATGCTTCAAAAATTTGTTTCCGGCTGATTTTTTTCATAAACATAGTAGTCAGGTCCAGACCCGGCTTATGACTGCGTTTTCATTTTTAAAACATAAGCATTTTTTAGTCCAGGATTTCAAACCAGGGTGTATAGTATCCCTTACTGTGGAGATGTGCCTAAGGTTAATCTACCTGTTTTGCAGTAACTTCCTTTTAAACTTGGAAATCTAGCTGTGGATTTCACCATCATTCAGGAAGCCAAGTGTCTCAGCAAAATGTGGTCAGATCAGTAGATCCTTGTTAGTTGTTTATTCCCTCCCCCCGGCTTTAAAAACTATAGCAAGTACTCATGTACAACTATTGCCTGATTTACACTAAGAATGAGAAATGCAGTGGCATTTTGCAACTCATCTTCTAATCCTTTGGACATAAACAACGTGAAGGCAGTTGTCTTCCTCCTCTTCTCCCCAGTCACTGCATATTGCTTCAGAATGTACAGGTTCTGTACAGTTATTATGGCTAAGATCTATCCTCCATGAACTTAACTAATTTCCTTTCAGTTTGCTCAGTACCATCGTTGACTGCATATTCTTGTTTGATTGCTCCTGTTTCCCTTGTCCCCTTTCTTAAAATGAGCTTGTTCATCTCCAGCTGGCTTTTTCCTCTTCCTTCCTTAAACGTCTTTGGGGCAGAATTATACTGATCTGACAGTCATTACTTCCCCCTGGAATCCCTAGGGACTATTAAGTTCCCGAAAAGGCCCTCAGATCTCCCAAGAGGAAGTTGTCTGCAGTCCTCAGGAATTTTGTGGGGAATCTATGATTGCCAAACTGATGTATGTCTAGATGGTTTATAATGAAATTTAAAAAGTTACTTTTTGGACTACAGCTGTTAGAATCCTTGAGCGAAAATACATGTTGAAGAGTTCTTGGAGCTGTAGACCAAAATAATTTTTCCAAGCTCTGTTTATACGCTTACCCACCCCATAAAAAGCCCTCCCCATAACCGATTAATCATTATACAGCTGGAGTCCAGGGCCTTTGAAGGACTGTATCTCCCCTTATGAGCCCCTTAGAATTCTAAGCTCTTTTGTTTTTTAATGTAGTTAATGTGTTTTAGGGGGTTGGTTTTAGATGGGTTGATGGGTGGGGAGGATTGGTTATATTTTAGTGCTTTTAATGTATTTAATGTATTGTTGTAGTACTGCCTCGATCCATGGGGAGAGGCGGGATATAAATAATAATATTATTATTATTATTATTATTATTATTATTATTATTATTATTATTATTATTATTATTTTACGTCGTCTTCTGTATGGCTTCTCATGCCTGATATACCAATCCCCCCTTCCCATTGCCTGTCCTGCTTGGAACTCTTTCTCAAAACCTATTTTTCCTCAGAGCCTTTCTTGATTGCATTTCCCTCATGTTAAAGCCCCAGTTTATGTGTTGTGCCCTGTGGTTTCTGTGAATTTCCCCATACTAAACAGTTCTATATAATGACACAATGAAATTTTCCTGATCTATGTAATCAATTGCATCACCATGTTATAATAGCAGTGAGGTGAAGAGACTGAAAATGGCCTTGATATGAAGTAATATGTTAGTTTGTGTGGTAGCCTGAAAACTGCTGGCTCAAATATTACTTCAGTCAAAAACTCTTTAAGTGGACCCCAGCAAGCAGGTTCCCTCAGCCTCAGTTCCATACATGAGATGTGATTATAATAATACTGGTCTACTTTACAGGGCTCTTGTAAGAACCACTGAGATAAATGTATATGAATCGTTTTCTAAAGCTCAGACTAAGTACCCAGTTACCATATTCAGCCAGTTCATATTCTGTGCAGTTTGTGTTTCACAAACTACCTTACTTGGAGAACAAAACTAATTCTTATTAATCCCACTCCCTTACCACTGCTCTGTTCCTGTAACATTTAGTTGAAACAGAGTCAAAAAAGTCTCACGATACTGGTTTCTGGGGAACCTCAGGTCAAAAATGGCATGTTGGAGTGCTCCCTCACGTGAAATAACTCCTTGTAAATTAAAAAAAAAAAAAAGCTTATCAAGGCTGGGAAAGGACATGTCAGTACAGGGAGTTTATAGTATGAGAGAGCATTAAAAAAATTGAGATTTCCTTCATTTGCAGTCTGAAACACCACAGCCCAGAAAAAAGCAGCACCGTGTGACTGCTCGATCATGTGTTTTAGTGCTTAGAATGTGAGACCTGAGGGGAAGAATTGCTTCATGTATATGTGTTTGGTATGATTCTTGGCAGCAGAATGTTTACTAACTAGAAGTATGAGCGCTAGAATGGCAGAGTAATATTTACGGACTTTTAAATACTGATCAAACCAATATTGGAAATTCATTAGACAGCTGTGTTAATTGCTGAAAAGGCTGCAGAAGATATTACACGAAGCTCACTTTTTATTCATTCTACAAAAGCAGTGTTCTGGACCTCATGTAGTAGAACTAGACGTATGTTGCAAAGAAGAAAGGAAGATGCAGCGGGGGAGAGTGAGTGTCAAATAGAGGATTAAATAGCAACCCTTGCTCCATAAATGAACGTTCATTTTAGCCTTTTAAATGGTAAAATGGCCAGTGAGAGAAACGGAATAACTCCTATGTGCTGGGGACTAGAGATAAACACTACCATAGGTTGCTGTGAAAAGAAGCTATTTGATATATTGAGAATTGTTATTTTTCCTCCAAATTAAGATTAGTTAAAATCCATGTGTGTTGTGCGGATGATTGTTAACTCAATGGCACGGATTAGCATTTTCTCACATCATGACAGCTAATTATTAATTGCTGTCTACCCAGAGACATTCACGCACATTGTGTACCATTATGGATCCCGGCACCCCATATTAATGTTTAGGAGTCAGATGAGCCAATATGGCAGCTTAAATGGGAGAAGGGAGGCAGGCAGGGAAAGGTGTGGGCCTCTTTGTAATGGAAAAACCTTTCCCGAATGGCTGCAATGCCAGTAAGGTTGAAAAGGCAGCGCACAAGTTGATCACTGAAGTAAATGTGTGTGTGTGTGTGTGTGTGTGTGTGAGAGAGAGAGAGAGAGAGAGAGAGAGACTTGGTTTGTAAATGCCAGGCCTGAACCATAGAGGAGGGAATGGGGATTTATTCCACTGAGTAAGAGTTGAGCAAACATATCAAAGGACAGACTAAAACAAACCAGGCCTGTTCATTGGCCCAAGATATTTTTTTGCTTGAGGAAGAGGACAAGATGGTGCCCCTTCCCCTTCTTCCCTTTCATGTGTAGAAGCTGACGGGGTGGCTGTTGAACTTTCCTTCAATGCTAACAGTGTTCATCTGAAAGTAGCAGGGCAGTTGAGGAGGTAGAAGACAGAAGTATGTGGCACACACCACTCTGTCCTCTAAAAGAGCTAGAAGGCCAAAGGGGGGTTGCCACTGCTGATATCTGGCAATTGCTGCCTGATGTAGTTGCATCATTCTGCCTATTAGTAAGGCTGTCTCTGGTTGCTCAAGCAAAGCCTCAGCCCAAGCAGGAAGTCTTTCTTAGGTTGGTTGATTTCTGTCTGTCTGTCTGTCTGTCTCTCTCTCTCTCTCTCTCTCTCTTCTTTCTTTCTTTCTTTCTTTCTTTCTTTCTTTCTTTGTGTGACTAGGAGAACCTGGGGGCTAACCTAAGTGAAAGAGGTCACTTCTCAGCCTAGAATTTTCAGTGTCTCAGATGATGCTCGTGTCACCTTGCAGAAAGAGCTGAAAATTCTAGACCAAGTGGTTTTTGACAGGAAGGAGATACTTTGCCATTTCTTGAGGGTGTGGTCTTCCCCTTTTTATCTTCATAACAACCTTAAGGTACACTTAAGCTGAGAGTAACTACTGGTCCAAGATCACCGAGTAAGCTTTCTGGCTGAAGATGAACATGATTTAAGTAGTGTGCAGCTGCTTCACTTTATTTACTTAAAAATACATACATTCAGATCCAGTGCATTGTAGTGATTTGAGCATTGGACTATGTCTTGGGAGACCGTGGTTCAAATCCCTGCTCAGCCATGGAAATGCACTGGATGATCTTGGGCAAATCACACTCTCTCAGCCTCAGAGGAAGGCAACAGGAAACCTACTCTGAAAAAAAATATTGGCGAGAAAACCTCGTGATAGATTTGCTTTGAGGTTACCATAAGTTGGAAATGACTTGAAAGCATATAACAACAACATATATCTTGGCCTCTCACTTGGACTAGGATCACTACACTTGGAGAAGGGATTTTTAAGTGTCCAATCTCTCCAGCTGTTTCCTTCCTGAAATCTTCCCTGTCATATACATTATAGGCTTTTTTTAACCCTAAGGGTTAAAGGCTGGGTTAAAAAAAGCAACTTTTACAATTAAACTACTGATCTAGAGGGAGGAGAAGTTTTGGGAAAGACGTGCATGATGATGCTGGTGTGGATTGAGTCCCTACATGCTTATTTACAAATAAATAAAAATGAGAGGAGTTACATGCTGCTTATTTAGCATAATTTGACCCTGCATAAAGATTTCAACTTGCGTCTCTTTACCATACATCTGAAACTCTCCTTCATAATAGTCATAATACAATGATTAAAAGTGGGATCATATTATGAAACTTGAGGGTCTTATGTGGATCCTGTTTTGTAACACAGTGTCTTAGCCACTAAGATGCACAAGCCCAGCCTTCTCAAGCCTGGCAGCAGTGCTGGCTGGGAATGATGGAAATTGTAATGCAGCACATCTGGAAGAAGAGAATGCCATTAACTCTCACATATATGCCTTTGAACAGACGAAAAGGAATAGATATTAGCCAAACTGAAATTAAGTCCTTTATTGCAAAAGGATATCTTGGACTAACGTCTGAACCTACAGAGGCCACTTCCAAGTTAACTACCTCACTTTCAATTGATTGTCTGTTCCATTAGAGTTTAGAGCTGTTTGCCAGTTGTGCGTGGGAGAAGTGAAATTGGCTAATTAGTTGCTTCTCTCCCACATCCTCCTGGCAGATTATGTTTATTGTACAAAATATGTTAGCCACAAGCAGATGATAATAGTGTAGAACATTGTCCCATGTGTGCGTCTTTCATCAGCCTGTAGTAAAAAAATAAAAATAAAATAAAAATTGCTAGTAGATCTCATCATCCCAGCCTACCTTCCCACTTCAAATTACCATGGGCCTAGTTCAGGAAGGCTATCTTTTTTGTGAACATCTCTGAAATCGCTTCGTAGAGAGAGAGCAGAAGACTCTCACTGTGTTTCAGACTACATTTGTTTCAGGAGAACAACTTGCTGACCAAGGCTATATGATTATGAGTACAAGCCCAAATATGTGTATCCTCTTAAAGGCATTCTGGACAGCACAAAGAAACATTATTCCTTGGCTGTCTTATCTTGTACAGGTGAAAAAGATGTCATACCAAACTGCTATGACTTACCAGAACATGTGCTTTATAGGTTGTAAAACGCATTCTGTATAATATAGGTACAAGGTGGTTTTGAAAAATGTGTCTTGTATTTTATTTATTTGTTTAGCTCCATTTCAATTAGCAAAGTATTTTCACTATAAAAGATGAAGCTGACTCGTGGAATGAGAACAGATGTGAAGTATGGCAGAAGTGGTTTATTTATGTATATATCTACTGCACTTGTACCCTGTCTCATGGTACCATTGTCATATAATTCAAAAGATGCCAGTTCAGTTTAAGTAGTATTATTCAAGTTGCAAGTATTTGTCAGTTGTAACATTTAGAAATGCAGACAATTCGAACATCAGAACTCTCACCTGCGCTAATGATAGTGTTAGCCAGACTTGGAGTGCAACCAGACATACATAACTTGAGTAGTGAGCCTGATGTGAAAGTGTACTCACTACATTTTGTTCAGAAATGTACATTTAAAAAAAAAAATCAAGCTCAGGGAAAACCTGTCCTTCCTGTTTGCAGCTGAAGACAGCAGTGTGCATGCTTTGGCTGGCTTCCTGTGAAGTTGCAGGGCCACTTTTCTCAAGCTTTTCAACTTTTAAAAAATGTGATGTGTTTGAAATAAGGAGCAAACGTTCAGGTGAACATAATTAATTTATTGAGCTTTTAAAAAAGTGAAAAAAAGGAGACAAGCTGGGCAGCATGCAAGGAAAAGGCAAAATATTATAGATCTGTGTTATGAGCATTCTGAATGTGGAAGGAATCTTATTTTTTAGGGTAATACATCTATGACACTTTTGGTATCTATATACACGAATGTTGTTTTCTCCACAAGAGATATATACTGATTTTTCTGTCCGGTCACTATGCATCACTTAACAGTCACCCACATATATCAAATTGTTTCTGGATGGAAGATCTCCTGGAATGCTTCTTAATTGTGTATATGCTTTGTGAAGGGTAGATTTTGCCTAGATAGGATGTCTTACATTTTCAATTTTGCATCTAATGTTCTTGTTTTAATCAGGAATAGGTTGGTGAGAAGGACTTGCTTTCACTGAAAAATGAATAAAATGCAAACCTGTGCTACTTAAACACATGGAAGATGATGAAAAAAGAGAACAAGAGTAGGGGATTATAATTTTGCCATTGTACTAGAACTATTCATATGATGGATGAAGGCTTTCCCCATAATAGTCTTTGTAGAACCAAAAGGTTTGTGTAACTAATTTACCCTTATTCACCCGTATTATCAGTTGCAGAAGTGCACTCACTTGCGCAAACACAATGGTTGGGTGAAGTATTTGTTTCATTGAAGGAATGACTGCTGTGCTCTCTGTGTGCGTGTGCATGTATGAGCAGGTGAGTGAAGGCGAGAGAGAAAGCTAATCGTAAAACTTTTTTTTTTTTGTATATAAAAAAAGGGAACATGGATAAGATGCAGTGTAGTGCTGGAGAAACATGTTTTCATGAAGTTGGCCAATGTTTTTTCAGACGGCAAAGAGTATCTTTGGTTAGATTCTATACTAACCAGAACATTTTCGTTTGGGGAAATCTTGTGGCTTAATTTAGTTGAATATTGAGTTATAATCTTCTTGGAAAATGTAAATTAGAGGCCCTTGTTTTGTACCTGCTACCATCATCATTACTTGACTTTAATCATTTATCTGTAACAAGTTGAAGAGAAACTATTTTGAGATTCTTTGCTCATGTAGGCAGTGTTGTGGCCTGGTCAAAGTCACACCTGTAGGCCATGAAGCCTTGCTGATGGATTGCCAGGTCTCTGGCTGATGGCAGTGACAAATTTGGTTATGTGAAACCAAGATAGCATTTGGTGGCATTTGTTTTAATTTGGTCATATTAGTAACTAGATTAATCTTGGCATTTACTTTCTCTGTAATGAGACTTCACAGTTATTTAAACGTCAAAGTGCCAAGACAAACTCAAACTTGGACTTTTATTCTGTTATAACAAAAGGGTTGTATGTCTCCACATTTCCCCTACCAGTATTTTTTGTAAGCTACATGGTCACAACAGGAGGTACTCTTTAAAGTTGGGAGTTCTGTGGTGTAAGGGAAGATGTTTTCTGTAACAGAGCTGAACTGTTTGTAATGGATCATTTTGGAAAAGATGTTGGAAATTATAAATCCACTTCTATAAATAGCCATCTTGAGCACCTGAGCAAATTAAAATAAAAATAAAAATTAAATGTCTCTGTGTATCTCTTCCAAAAGACATAAGAAGAAGTATGCTGTTGTGCTTATGGACTTCTTGTGGGCTTCCTTACCTAGCTGATTACAGCTGAGTGGGCAGAACATGGACAACTTTCGTCAGATCCAACTGGGCTCTTTGTATGCTCAAATAAATAATGCACAGCAAGAAATAGTAATACATGATTCTTGCTCTGCCTACCCACCCATGCCCTTCACATTTGTCCTTGAGAATCTGGGCTTGTACTCCTAGCTGAGCCAGTGCAGTAATATAGCTTTACGTGTTTGTGTAAGCCATGCGCAGGATCATGCTGATAGAACTGGAGAGTACTTGGATAATTGTGAGTGTAGCTTGATAAGATATGACTTCATCTGAGCAGATAGAATCTGTCTAATGTTTTGATAGCGCACTGTTGTGGGTGCAACTGAAATCAGTAATGAGCAACTGTGTAAATCCTCAAATTGCTGTCTCCAGAGTAGATCTACTAAAGCCAGAAGGAGATGCAGTCTTTGAAGACTGCAAATATCTGCAATTCATCCAAGTAAGTGAATCATAATGTAGAACTAAGAATATAATGCAGAATGGTAGCAAGCTGATTAAGAATAGACGAATGCATTTGTTCATGCATCTGACCTCTTTTGTTTGCACTAAACTTAATAGGAGCAGCACATGCCTTTCACACTTTGTATGCTTAACTGCAGACACTGCTTATACATTCAAAACTAGTAGCTGTTTGTCATAACTGGAAGAAATCCAGATGATGGTTTATACAATCGATCCCTGGACAAAACATATCGGATAGAATAAGATTTTTCCCACAATGACTTCAATTGACTGGGCTGGATTAAGCATTAGAGTCCCCCCTATACATTCACCAGTTTGACCTTCACAAACTTGATTATTTGTGAAGTGTGCACATCCCTCCCCCCACATTCCCTTGTGGAGAAGGAAGGCAAGCGCCTGAACAAAAGGCAAGGAGATGGTGGTTGTGGGGGAGGCGCACATTTGCCTTCCTTCTCTCATTCCCTTGCCTCTGGCACCACTACTGAGAATTCACATGAAGGCAAAAGGGAAAGGAGGCAAAAGGGAAAGTGGGGAAAGACTTGCCCAAGCCTTCCTTCTCCCCTCTGGAGCACCCCTCATTTCCTTGCCTCTGAGCCCTATCTGCCAAAGACAAGAGAATGAGAGGGAGGAGCCCTGGAAGGGAATGGGAGGGGACCATGGGGGGAGGGTAGCTAATTCGCATTTTTTCCACTTTTGCTAGAGTTCTGCACCCTGAACCTTTATGAAAGTGGAGGGGCCACTGTATATGAAGTACGATTGTAGCATAAGGCTCGGACCTAATGGAGTTTCCTGCTGTAGTGTAATGATGGGAGAGCAGTTTGATACTACTGGTTCTCTGTCTTTGTTCTTTTAAAAGCCTGCATGGGTTAAATAATAATGGCATTATGGAGTTCTTCTGGATACTGTTGCTTCTGGCTCTGTTGCTAGGGTTCTTGGTTTGAGGCTGCATTTGGCCTGTGCTGAGAAAAATGTGAACCTAGCATCTTTGAAAATGTAGCAATCAAGTCTTACAACTCAGAGGCAGAAGACATGCTTCCGTTCATAAGCATTGGTTTAGTTGAGTTTTGCAGGGTGTGAGGGGTTCTTTTTTGTTGACGAATTCAAAATAAATGAAAGTATGCTTTAGAGGATTTCTTGTCATTTCTGTTGTGTGGGACCTTGGACTTCTGCCTGAAAGTCCTGCCCTCATGGCATCATTGTATATAAGGTCCCAGATTCAGGTTCTGGCACCACTAGTTTAAAAGAAGGCTGGATAACAGAACTGGGAAAAGGCTCTGTGAGTTGCTGCTAGTCATAGTGTTGGCTAGTGATAAAGTATAGGGTAGTTTCATATGTTCATATCAGATGAAAGTGGCAGAGCAAGCCATAGTGCCAGTTAGGGAAGTTTTTTTTAAAAAAACACACTTGCCCTTCTGCTCAGGAAAATTGAAATGAATGCACACTCTTAGGGCTTGCTCTATCACACAGAATTTTTTAAAAATCCAAGCATATATGCAATTGTGCAGAAATGTGTGAATGTGCTTCTTACATGAGGTCGGATACAGCTATCATACATACCTCAGAAACTTCTTCATATCAAGTTAGGCTATTTGTTATTTTTAGCCCAGAGTTGTCAGTTCTAATTGCCAGAAGTTCTCAAAAATCTCAGGCACAGCTCTTCGACGTCATCTGCTACGAGACCACTTTTAACTGGACATAGGTGACACCATATGTATGCAAAGTATGCTCTATCACTGCCCTACAGTCTCTTTTTTACGGTGTTTAATCTGAGTGATTGCTGGCATTAAAATGTGTATGGCCTGTGGACTAGGAGTGTGAGGCCCTTTCACTCTAGATCACCCGTAGATACTACCTGGCAGTTGCAAGACCACCTTATTCTGCAAAAGGGTCAGTTTTTACAATTTGCAAAATCAAGTAGTGGCATTTTGTGTTGTGATTCTTTGGGTTTTGTGTATGTCTACATAGGTGGATAGCACATTTGCATGTCCTTGAAAAGTTTTCTTTGCATCAGAGGAAGAAGTTTATGCTAACCATTTCTAGGTGTGCGGGAAGTTGGGGATGTGGTAGGGGACTTTTAAAAACAAGTTATTTCCCACCTGCACCCTGGTGTGATACACTCCTATGGAATGTATAAACTGGTCTGTATTTTCATGCTTTTTCAGGTCATCTTTAGAAATTGAATTGGCTTGGATCTTAAAAGCTATTAATGCAAAAGGAAGAGTTCCTTCTTTCCACTGTTGTGTGCCTTCAAGTTGTTTCCAACTTATGGTGACCCTAAGGGAAATCTGTCATGAAGTTTTCTTTGCAAGAATTGTTCAGAGGGTTTGCCTTTGTGTTCCTTTGAGGACGAAAGAGTGTGACTTGACCAAGGCCACCCATTGCGTTTCCATGGCTGAGTGGAGATTTGAACCCGGTTCTCTAGAGTCGTAGCTCGATGCTTAAACCACGCTGGCTTAAAAACTTTTTACAGAAGTCTTTAAATCTAATGGATGACCCATATTAGTGGGAGGAAATGGAGCAATTTTTGCCCGTTCTTTCCTTGATCTCTTCCCTGACCTCTTTTGGAAAACCCCTATGTCTGTGGAACATATTTGCAGATAACAACATGCTGCAGTGAGAAGGGGAAGATGGCAAAAGTGCCTTCCATCAGCAGGAGTGCTCCACAAACTGTCTCATAGTATGCTCCCAGGAATATGTGTGTGTGTATGTGTGTGCACATGTGCACACGTATGCTTGTGTGTATACACAGATATGTGTATTAGGAAGGAGAGAAAGATAGATTCACATGTTCATACTGTCACAGTGACACAAACTGACAGGTAGTTAATTTTTTTTATTGCAACGATAGTACCATAACTTGTAAACAGCAATGATCATCCAATTTGTTGGCTATTTTTGCTTCAGCTCCTAGAAATGAGTTGCCAAAAATAATAATGAAAAAGACAGTAGTTATTAAAAATGAAGACACAAGGAAAAGAAAACTCTAGCCTTTGTTAGAATGTAAGCATAGAGACAGAGAGAAAAAAAAACCAACTACTTTACAGTTAGTGGATTATTGATTGTAGGAGACATGCCATGTGAATTTGCTTGGGAATTTGAGGTCGCATGGGAAAGTGGTTGAAAAGGACAGTACATCACCCCCCACCCCTTCACTTCCATCAGAAAAGCCAAGTCTGTGAGTACAAATTATTTGACAGCTGGAGACTGGTGGGTGATCAATAAAAGTCACTCTGACTTGGCTTTACCATATGTAAATAAATAAAAAGCACAGAAAACCTCCTCTCCCATCCCCACAGGAGGAGAGGTCTGCTGTACCACTGGAGCAAGCCAAGCATTGTGACTGTTTTGTCTGTATTTGAACCTGAACTGCATTAACTCCCATTGACCAAATAAGCTGTGACACAATGTTTTTGCCTCTTGCCCTTTAAAAAAGAGGTTTCTGAGAGTAGAGTACTTTTTCTGTGAGGACATACACACATACACACACAATTTATAAAGTAGTCATAGATTTTTTCGTACAAGAAAAGCTCAGATTTCTCTGCCATGTCATATAATTGAGAAAGGCATTGATTTTAGCCTTGGATTATTTGGCTGCTGTCTCTGGGGAAAGGTTTGGAGATGGGGGTTGAGAAAGCATGCATGTATGCATATTATCAAGAGGAAGAGAGGGGGGTACCTTCTTCCTCAAATCACAAGTATATGTGAAACTCACTTTTTTTTTTTTTTTTTGAGCCAATTGGCAAATGACTAGAACGCCTGGGATGTTGCAGATTGAGAGAGAGTGCTTTTATTTCAGTCAAAAGATCACTTTTGGAGCTGAGGTGGAGCTGAGGGTGAGATGTGAAAAATCTCTTTATGTAATTCCTTCTTGTGTAAAAAAAACAGAAGCACCCCAAACTGACTGCACAAATAAAAAAGAAAAAGAGTGGTAGAAATAATAAGACATCTATCCTATCTCTCTATCTCTCTATCTCTCTATCTCTCTCTCTCTCTCTCTATCTATCTATCTACCTACCTACCTACCTACCTACCTACCTATTTTTAAAGTGGGTGGGATGTCTTGGGATTTAGTATCTAAGCTAAAGAGCTAAGCCGGAAATCCCAGCAATGTAATGAAAACAAAACGGACTTTTCACTCACACTGTGGCATTCTGGCAGTCATCACGCTTTCGTGTGCCAATGTTTTCATTGTAGGTTTTCTCGAGAGAAGTAGTGGAAACGAATCGTTAACCCCTTAACTGGAATAAATGCCTGTAACAGCAACAGCAGCTCAGGCAGCAGTGGTTTCTGGCTCTCTGAAGCCCTGTTGGAGGGCTGAGAATAGCAGATGATGACGGAGGGGGAAAGGTGGATGCTTTTCGTCAACAAGTTGGGTGAATCAGTTCTGAGTGTAAAGCAGCTGCTTTCCCTTTGTCCTGCCCCCCACCCCACCGAGTGTTTCATTCATGCCTTTGCCATTTTTGTGTGTGTGTGTATGCGTGTGCACACACTCATGTTAAAGAAAGAGAGCTTAACAGAACTAAGCTTACAGCAGCAAACCTAGCCTCTTAGTGTTTGTTTTTATTTATTACCATCTTAAAATTTATTTATGATTTAAATTCACATGCGTATGAATGGGATGTTTGTACACTCAAGACTGATGTCACTATTACTGGACGTACATAGGCACAATATAAATTTGTTAAAACACACACACATCATTTGTTTTGGGGGATGGGGAAAAGGGGGTAAATTAAGCTAATTAAACTGTGCTTCCATGCCTGTTTATATGTGAAAAAAGGCTGGGGCCCCATGGTCTCTATAGACTCGGACTGCAATTTTTATTCTTCTTCCCCTACCCCTTTAACCTTTTGATCATGGCCAGTGCTTACCAACCTAAGCCCCCTCCCATTCCTTTCTCTCATTAGGATCTTTTATCTGCATTTATGCTAGCAAAACTGCATGGCGCATCAGACCCTTTACTGGAGAGTGTCTTAATCTAGCCTTTAGAAATCTGCAAAGCAATTAAAATCATTCAGCATCTCCCCCCCCTTGGTGTCCCACAAGCTTGTGTCTCCCTGTCTGGGTATACCAGTCTCAGTCTTTGGAATTTCACTGCCACGCATAATTTAGGCATAATTGCGCAGCTGCTACGAGGGGCCATGTCTCCCCAACTGACCTTGGTCAGCATGCCTGGTCCTTGAATAGATGTTCTGCCTTCTTTCTTTCTACTTTGACAGCTTGCTCCCTCCTCTTCACCCGTGACACACACACACACACTCACACACATACACATACACACCAGCCCATACCATTTCTTATTTTCAAAACTGTGCTGTGGTATAGGGAGATATGTTCAGAATTTTATACACAACTGTCCTGTGAAAGAAGGGATGAATAAACAGTAAATGCTGTTAAAGATAAATGCTATTAAAGATTCATAATTCTTTTTAAAATATCTGAAGCCATTACCTCAGTCATTTTCTGAACAACTCTGTGAGGTCTCAGAGTGCTGTATTTGTATTATATCTTGTGACAACTGCTTACTTTATACATCTACTTTTAATTCTGTCATTCAGTGTATTGGTATGGGTTTGTGTTGTTGAACATGTTACAGATGTGTTTATATGAAAAAGGCAAAAGGTTTAGGACTGGATAGTAAGTGAAACTGAGTAAAGTATCTGCCTAAGGTGTCAAAGCTTGGTTGTTATGAAAAAGTACAACAACAACAGCAACAACAACAATAATAATATACCACAGATAATAGAATGAGAGAAAGCACATTGGAATTTTCCACCTCTCACCCCAAAATGTCTAGGGCCAGGATTGAAACTATTTATTTGTAAACAAGACCGGTTTTGTCTCCTTGGTATATATACACTTAACAGTTCCACCTATTTTGTGTGTGTGATGAATTAGATTTCCCTCTGAGGAAGCACAAGCCGCAAAGAGTTTCTAAATTCGATAATTAATAAATCAGTTTTGCTTTTGTAAGTAGCAGCTTTCACCACATATACAGTGTCATACACTTAGGCACTTGGTTATGCAGATGCCACAACCATGGAACCCGCTTTCCTTTGTGAGGAAGAAGACTAACACAAGTCAGTGATATCCATGTAAGTAGCTTATATCCACTCTTGCAGGGCCCTGAGTGTGTAAACAGACCTTATTTTTTGAAGAGACATAGCAATCTGTCTTGTGAGGTAGGTTGTTACCACTGTGCTAATACTGTGTATTTCAAAAGATTCTTTGTCTTTCTGAATTAAAACTAGAGAAGTCAGAAATTCATTTTCACCTTTGATGGTGGTGAGGAAAAGGACAAACGTACCAACTCAAAAATGAAGAATCTTTATGAAATAATAAATATCTCATCTGGATTTGCTTCCATTGTTTATTCCTTTTCCTGAGTGACCACATAAAAGAGGTGGAGGAAGCAAGAATCAAGCAAACACAAGCAAGGCTTAAGCCTACCTTGTTCTCCTTTATAAAGCCATTTATTATTATTTTCAACATCGCACTGGAGCCTGATGCTGTAAATGTGTCTGCTTGAACTCTTGGCTGGAGGTGGGGTCTGAAACCTTAGAAGGCGAGAGATGCCGCTTATTCTGTAAAGACAAACTCCAGGCTAGGGGATGTCGAGGGAATGAAAACAGCCCTTGAATTGTTTCATTTTGTATTTGAGTCCCTCATTTCTCATTTTCCTCCCTCCCCTCCTGCTCCATCTCCCCCAATTAATTTTCACCTGGCCGCCTGCTGTTGTTTGCTGGAGAGGCCCTGTTATTAGCTTGTTAAAAACAAAACAGAGTCTTGAAACTGAAGGGAAGTTTCCTGAATAGGAGCATTTCCTATACCCCCCTCCCTCTTCTCTTTCTCCCTCTCTCTCTTCCAGTGGTGGTAGCTAGACTTGGCCTGATGCCAACCTGTCTTTCAGCAAGAAGAGAACCATTCCAAGTTGAAATTTATAGAGCAGAGTCCAGGTTCAAGGGCCAGAGCCCGCCAGCAGACCCGGCCTCTTTGTTACTGATTAATGCTGCAAGCAGTTCAGCTGGTTTGCTCACCTCTGTCTCTGTCTCTCCACAGCACTGGCTTCTTTTCCCAATGAGCATGATCTCTTACTGGCTCTGTTTCTCTTATTTCCTCCCCTCCCTTAATGCAACAATTTCTTTACTTTGCGTTCCCTTTTCAGCCACTTGAGGGCTGAAGTCTTTCAGAAAAAAATATTCTTTCCATTTGCTTGATGCTTGTTTGGGGTTTCCTCTTTTCAGCATCTACGAGCGACCTCAGAGTCTGAGGTGGGACAAAATAGTTTCTTTCAGCCACATACTAGGAAATCCTCCTATTTCCTCAAGCAGTGAAAAGCAGAGAAGGGCAAGGGAAGAAATCATAGGCACTTTCCCTGTCATCTAGCTTTAGTGCTTCTGGCAGGCTGGATGTTTACAAATAGATACCTAACATATGTCTAGTGTTAAAAGTGCTGGATAGGTCACTGCAAATTCATGTTAAATTGATGTAAATGAGGAGCATTCTTAAATATAAGACGGCGTTAAAGAAGGATGTAATCTGCAAAGACAAAATTCAAATCCAGATAATGAAAGACAAGTTCAAATCCAGATAATTTTAATTTTGTTTCTGAATTCCCATGACCCTCATGGCCCAGACAGTTGTTCTTTATGGTTTCAGTGAAACAAGACATGGTGATGTGACTTCTGCATTCATATAATCTTTCTGATGTGTTCTCATTTATAAGATTGTGTTTTCACAATCACTTAATATGGATTAGATAGCATCTTTGCAGGTTTGTAATTGTCTGATGTGAGGGATGATAATTACAAATGAAAATGGAAGTTCTACCAGTGTATTATCTGCTTCCTGCTCGAACTGTGTTGAGAAATCAGGAAGATACATTCTGAACTGGGACAGAGATTAGGTATTTCCCACCCAGAGAGCAAATGGCATCCATGAATCCAAGTTGATTTACAGATAGAGTAGTGACCTGACTCAGTTTCCAACTATTGAATAATTTGTGAGAATGCACCCATTGCTTACTTTAGGAGGTGATATTAGACATTTCAAAATTGGAGGAGAATTTATGGCCATAGCTCCAGAATTTCTGATTTCAGTAATAACAGACGAAAACAGTGTTTCTGACAGTAGAAAAATGTTTGCATATTTGAAGTCCAAAGAGAAAGGAAAGGGGAAACATTGATATTCCTTGTTCTTGAAGGTATGTTCATGATCCTGAGCAGAGAGAAGAAAATTCTTCACAGCCACTTGCATTTTTACATATGAGAAGAAGCTTCCAAAGTAACAAGAGTTTACCCATTCGCCAAGCAACATCAAATCAGGTTTATTCTTTTAAGTGATCTGAATCTGGACACAATGAGCTGTAATTTCTAGACGTTTCAAGTGTATGGGTTAAGAGCTGCGATTCACCAGAATCCACTGAAAAACTGAATTGGATGGTCTGCAGTGTGTGTGCAAAGGATAGTTCAAGAATAATTACAGTGTAAATGTACTTGTAACAGACCACCCAAACACAGAAAGAGAAGTGTAATTATTTCAAAGATGTATCCCTTCAAGATTTTAGGGTAATTGACTGTTGCAGCCAGACGCTATGACCAGTCAGGCAGGGCCAGGTGAGGCAGGGCAGGGCAGGAGTAGGAGCAAAGGACCATGTTATCAGTACAGTGATGTTGTGAATTGCACTGCTGTACTGTTTGTCACTGTGTCTAGCACAGTGTATAGGTAAAAATGAAGTGGTTGTGAAATCATGTATAGTGCAATTTTATTCAAGGTAGTTGACAGCGCTGTGGATTTCTTTCCACAGCTTGCAGTGCAGCAACTATTAACCCTGCCACCCTGCTATCTATCAAGATTTACAGTCATAGAAAACTTATTTGGCATCAGTTGCTTCACATGAGAACGTTGAATGCATTGCTGGTAATGGTGATTTCACAAATGTGCCTACAGGCATCCATAGAAATCAGGCTTCCTGTAGGTAGTTCTGTAGAGGTGTTCAGCTTCAGGTTTTAGTAGTATTGCTGAATGAACTGCCCATTGTTGGCCCAAACAGGAGGAAAAGTAATGGAAGGAAATCAGAAAAAACAGTATGTTAGATTTTTAAGATCACTTAAAAGGAAAGTAAAAAGTTATCTTAATTTTGTTAAAAAAAAATCCAAGTTGCATAATATAGTGGTGAAAAGTCATTCCAAAGATTTCACAAGGATCCTTGCAAAAATAAATGATTGGGAGAATTGCCTTTAAATTCAGAGCTGTTTTTCATTAATGATAATTTCTTTTATATTAACCAGAAATAAAAACGCACATAAATACTCACTTTGTTGTGGGATTTTATTATCCTTTCCCTCCCTGCCACAATTCCTTCTCCCCAACTTTTAAATAGTTATTTAAAGAACTCAAAGACTACTTCAAGAGCCAGAAAAATAAAGAACAGTATATGCCCTTACCACAAAGCTCTTAAACTATTGTTCAAACATTTCTCCAAAGCTGTTACTCCGGAAATAAAAAAAATGTGCACTGTTTGCCTCTAGCAGATTCATGCTGATGTTTTTGTGGTATGCAGAAACAAGTCTGGACCAGACAGAATATGTTTTAAACTAGAAGGGAAGAAGATAGGCTTCTTCTTCTTTTTTTTTTTTTGGTAAAAGAATGATTTATAATCACAGGCCTTCTCTGAATTGGCCTGTCTTGTATTTTTTTTTATTTTAGTGTGCACAATAGCAAGTACAAAGAAGCATTATTTAAACATTTAAAAGGAAAGGTTGAGTTTTAAGAAACTGGCAAGGCCAAACTATTTTTTGTTCAGTGATCACAATCCACTAGGGATAGATACTAGCTGTACCAACTTCCCTGAAATGAAAGGAAGATGCTCAAGAAATCTTGTGAGATTTGTTTATAAAATGCTACTGATGGATTGTGCCATGTAAATGTGCCTTTTTTAAAAAAATGTTTCGCTAGAAACTAAAAAAATGTGTCTAAAGCCTCAAAAAGGAGCATCTGAGGCGGGTAAGGGGAGCTTTCACAGCTGCTGAAATGTGTGTGTGTGTGTGTGTTGAATCCCTGGGGACCCATTTATAACAGTCTAACAAGATAGAATCTGCCTTTGAATGTCAGTAAATATGGCTAAAGATCACAAAACTGTACTCATAATGGTTCAGGTCTAAAAGGCAGAAAATAGTGTTTTTATTAGTGTTTATGGTACTGGATTTCTTTAAGTGGTGGGGCGGGAGGGTGAAGGAAGGTGTGGTGCTAAGCCAGCTCTTCCCAAATGCAATGTTGGTCAGTTTTTTTAAAAATAATCTTCTATTTTTTAGAGGCATAGATTTTACTTTAGCCAGTCACCTCACCAAAGTAATCCAGCCGTTTTCTCTCTCAGATAACAACAACAACAATTTATTTATTTATTTATTTATTTTTTACCTGTCTTTCCCTGTGGATTGAGGCAGGGAACAAGGGATTAAAATACAGCAATAAATAGATGCACAACACAGTCAAAAACATGAACACCAATTAAAAATACATAATCAGTTAAATGGATAAATAGTGGAATATGGTGAATAAGTAAGGATTAAAATGGTATTTGCTGTGTTCCCTTCATGAATGATGACCTTTGACTTGGGTATTTCACTATGTATTTTCTCAATGCAGAGAGGGAAAAGCAATGCTAAGATGACCCCAACATTTTTTTTAGCCAGTTCACAGATATTTTGTAGAAGTTTCAGCTGTTATATCTTTATCATTAATGCTGATAGAAATCATAGTTATTTAAAAATTTATTACATGTATAAGAGCATTGCTCCCATGTTCCAGATAGCAGAACTGAGGCTAAGAAACTGACTTGCCCACCTGGAGAATTTATAAATGGATAGCCATTTGTGACCATCTCCTATATCAAAGTCAGGGTGTAGAAGATGCCCGCTCACCTTGCCTCGCACTGTGCTGCAATTTTGACTTTTTAGCTTTGTATTAAAAAAACTCACTGTTGGTCTTGAAAAGCTATAGTCCTGATTTAGCGAGTAAAAAGATGCTTTTCTCTTAACAACATTCATTACAGGAGAAATATCTCATAATGAAGTAAACTGTGCGTTTTTCTGTTTTCTACCCTATGCTAAGGTTCAGCAATAGGTTATTTCCTCCAGTCCCTTATCTTGTAAGAGAGGATCATTGAAGGCACCCCCATTCCCTTTCCATTGGTTATTTGTTTTGCAGTGGGAAAGTGTGACCAAATTCTTCATATAGAGGATTGGATTGGGATGGTTAGGAGCATATTGATAGCACTTGTTTAAATCTGTTTGATTTAGATTTAATTGTCTTGACTCCTCCAGAAATGATTGTAGTTGTACAAGGCTAAATAGGGATGGAAAGAATGTTCAAATATGTTCAAAGAAATAGTTGAAAACATGTTTCTGGACTGTTGAGAAACACTGATAAGGAGAATCCTGAATCAACAAGACTTCTTGTAATTTGAAAATTATGGACAAAATTTACATGTTTCTTTGTGCAGAAAATGTTGTTACCTGTGTTTTCTATGCAGAATACCACATTTGAATTCTGTGCAGAATAAGTTCCCCAACTACAGCATTTTTGTGCTGAATTCCATGTGTGAATTTTGCATAGGTTAAGTTCTGAATTGTGAATAGTCTTTGAAAGCTGCACAGTTTTTGAAGACTTTCTAATAGCAGGAAGAAAATTGCTAAAATTATTTCTTGCTTCCTTTGAAAACAAAATTAGTGAAGAATTACATCACTAATGCTAACATTTTCTGATGCTGATCAGTAACGCCTTCACAGTGCTGTAATTTCCTAGGATTCTTGTTGGGGTGCACTGGCAATTACACTGATTTGAAATTGGCTGAAATCTGAACATGAGGTTTGCTTCAGTCTTAACCAACCTTTCAGTATTGTTTCTAAACATGCCTGAGATTTTTACCTTTAAAGATGCAGTAACAGAATTGATTAAATCTCTCTAGTTTTCTGGAAAGTTTTAAAGAAATTAGAACAGGAGGCTGTGCTATTCTGAATCCAGTTCTGTTTCTCTCTTCATTTGTGCAACAGTTGTTATCTTTTTCATAACATACCTTGAGCCACCTATGAAACATCTGTGAGAAATTGATTTCAAATGGCTTTATGGTTGATCTGAAAAACTGTAGATCTTTGAAGGAAAGGAGGAGTGTGGAATCAAAGTACAGCTTTTCTTCATGAAAACAGTGAGAAGCAGAATGTAGGCAAGACACCTTTTTATTGGATTAGGTTCTGTTGGTGAGTGTCCAAGATGTCAAGCATCACATACCCAGTGTTCTGCTAAATAATTCAGTTTGAATACATCTTGTAAAATACTATCTTGAATACTCAAATAATAAATTACTATTAGCAGTAAAAAAAAACAAACTAATGAGAACATTACCCTGTGGGATTAATCCCAGAAGGATGTTCTATTTTTAGGTGCTTCTCTCTAGACTTCTTGGTTTTGACTTGATTAAGTTGGCCAAGACTTTGCATTGAAAATGTATCTTTAAAAAAGATAAGCAACGTAGTAATCATGATAATGACGTTAGGGATAGGTTTATGCAAAATTATGTCCAATTATCTGCTTATTCAGCCTTGCAGTTGTCTGCCTGTGAAAATACAGGCTTTGGCCTGGGGCAGCAAAATGACTGTGTCTAGAGGAGCTGGGCGTTGCTGAGAAAAACCGGAATGAGCCAACAGAATAGAGAAACTCAGGTAAGACCAAGGGGAGAGTTGCCATAATGGAAGTAGTTATGAGCTCAGCAATCTCAGAGTCAATCTAATTCTGATTCATGAATCCGCTGAATGACCTTTAAACAATTTCTCTTCCTTATCTTTAGAAACCTATATCTAATATGTGGATATTATCCATCTAGACATTTCTTTGGCTTCTCTTTAGAATTCTACTTGCTTCATTGTAAGTCTAGGTCTTGCTCAGTCCCTATCATGTAGGATTCACATGAAGAAGAAACCAAAAGAACACACAGTACCCCAACAAACAGGAGTGAAGCTGGGGGAAAGACAGAGCTTTGAATTTTATTTTTTTTTAATAGATCTCCCGTGATCCAAGTGGTCATGCTGGCTAGGGGATTCTGAGAGTTCTAGCTTCCCAGAGGAACTTTTTTTCAGGCTTTGAGCAAAGAGCAGTTTTAACTCCCAGCAAATGGGAGCCTTTAAGGAAGACATACAACAATTGACCTCCTTTGATACTCACCCCTGGGAATTGCTTTAGTAGCATAGTGAAGGGTGTTTCATAATTTTTTCTCCTTCTGCCTAAGCATTCATGTTTCCATCACAGCTCTTTTTATCTGCTCCTTTTATCTGCTTTTCCCCTACCCAGTATTTTGTTTCTGTTTCCTTGTGTATGTGATTGCCACAGGTAGTAGCAGTGACAATGATCTTGTCTGGTGATGATGCAATAAGAGGCCATACTAGATAGCAGGTTGATGAAGAGCAGTCAAATTCTTGCTCAGGTTGAAACAATTCAGGTTTGTTTCATATATTAGAAGAATCATGCTTCCAAGGAATAATTAACAAGCAATCTTTGCAAAGTGTGGCCCTCCAGATATTCTTAGACTGCAGCTCCTAGCATTCTTCATCTTTCACTATATTGGCTATAGCTCCCAGGAATTGCAGTTCAGCAGTATCTGGAGCAGTTCATTTTGCCCATTTCTAGCATAGTGGGTTACACGTGATCAAACATGTAGGGTTTTTATATATGTACAGAGGCTGACTTGGCTGTGGCTTTCTGACGTGTGCACAGTACACACAACTGAAATCACTGACCGTCTATTGTATGCATGGACTCCAGAACAGGAGAGCCAAGGAGATGGGCTCAAGCTCTTCTGAGATGAGGCAAAATTGGACCACCAAGATTCCTGTGTGATTGAACCGTCTCAGGAATGATCAGTCAAAGCTGTATTAAATGATCAAGCCCTAAGAAATATTAATGTTAAGACATTTGTTGTCATTGAGCTTTCCCAGGAATAATGAAGGTTGCTTGCAGTCTGAGCACATATACTTGGGATTAAGCTATACTTTACTCATGGAGTGTGTTTCTAAGCACACCTTGTACTTTAAGAGTCTTCATAGTTAAGGATATTTCAGTGATAAAGATGAGGACAGTAGTTTCCAAGTAGGCAAAATTGGTAAATACCTGCCTACCGATGGGAGCTACCCCCCCCCAAAAAAGAATGGTTCTAGGTTCCTGGCTCACATGTGATTGTTCACATATGGGATCCAGACACACAGATCTCTTCACAGAGATTCTTCAATGTAGCGTGCAGCTTCTAATGGGTAGCCTGGGGAATTTGCTGTCTTGGTTTAATTTAGCACATTGGTTTATTGCAGAGAGTAATTAGATTAAAACTATATAGCATCCTCTCTGTTAGAAGGTGCTACAGAAATTATTTACTGATGCATGTTAAGAGTGAAATACCCTAACTAAGGGGTAGCATGTAGATGTCCTCTGCTCATTTATATTACTAAATATATACTTTCTTCTCCCTGCTCTAGCAAGGATTGATTCACAGGGGAGGACAACAATGTAAACTCTGTGGGTAGTGTTATAGGGAACTCTGAAGGGCTTCTTTTGCATTCAGTAATCCTTAATAGCAAGGCTTCTGTAATTATATAAACTGTTTTAAAGTACATGTTTCGGATGTTCCTATTTACCACTTAGCATTTGGGTCCATAGTAGGAGAAGTCAGACATTGCTTTCCATTGTTCTACCACCTAGGCAGTGTCATATGTCAGGGTCAAAGTAATTGTTAAGCTGAGTATGCTACAGTTTAGATCTCTGGCCATATTATGGTCTTTGATGTAGTGTAATTATCAGAGAATGACTCTGCAAGAAAGGAATGCCATTTCTGTTCTGTAAGGCCATAGTGTGGTGACCCTTCACATATTGCATAATATTTTTGTACAGTGTCTTCTAATCTAGTGATTTATATTCATATTATAAATGTGAGAAAAGGAAAAGACATCTAGTTAAATGGTATCTGTGGTATAGTGTGGAGCTTGGATCAGTGAAGGCTGATTTGAAGGCTGTTGCAAAAATTGCATGGCTGGGAAATGTAGCATGAATTTAGGTACATTTACAGTGCTCCCACTCTTCACAAGCATAATGTAGCCAAAAAGTCAAGTTCAGCATTGCTGGGCATTTGCTAGGACCCACATACCAGTAAGAGACTCATGTTGAATCCTGTCTCTGCTCCCTTCCATGGAGTCAAACCATTTTAAAGGGCTTTTTATATATGTTTTTGTTTTGTTTGAGTTCCATTTCAGGTTCAGCAGAAACTAAAGTTGTTCTAGTATATTTCACCAGTTCACTAGACATAACCAACTGATTCAGTTGCAGTGGACATGAGAAAGGTTAAACATAGGGAACACTTAAGTATTGCGACTTATATATGAAAAAAATTATAAGTACCTAACAACTAAATGTTTATTTTATTTATACTGTTTAATTTTAATTATGTGATCAGAGACACTTGCAGTGGCTGAAGAAGGCACCACATCCAAGTAAGGACTGTCACTGTAGCTAATTAACATCAAGCTTATATATTTTACAACTGGTTTAATAAAACAAGAAAAATTATCAACCTTAAGTTTACTTTATTTATTGAGAAATTCAGCATGAGGGACACTATCCACCAGTGCATAGTAATGCTGTCCTCTCCACTTTCACTTCAATTCCACTCTTGCAGAGGCGCTGCAAATCCTTAAGTTCATCTTCTAGTCCACATTTGTGTTCAAATCTATTTGTTAGGGAGGTCTCTGCTTGACTCTTATCTCTGCTTTCCTGTTGTTTTGTAAACATGCTATTCTATATTTTCCATCCCAATGTTGAATTCACAGATTAATGCTTATTTTAGACCACTAACTGCTTACTGTACCATAAAGCCCATTTGTTTATTATTTCTCTAAATTCCCTGTATCTGTAAAGCACGTTTATTTCTTTATTGAAATATTTATATCCAGCCATTTATTAAACACCAAGTATATGCTGTGTCCCCTGACTTTTATTGCTTGCTTCATGCATTGTTAGTAGCTGACCATATGACTCTGAGAAGCCCACAAGAAGCATGAGTGCAATAGCATCCTCCTGCTTGATTTCTCAGCAGCTGAGACATAGTTGTACCCATACCCTGCACTGTCCCAATTTGACAGGGACAACATTGATTAATCCTCTGTCATTCCTTTTTTCCCCCAGCTGCTTTTCAAATTATCCCATTTTCTCTCTTCTCTACAAACTTTCTCCATTTGTTGTCGAATTACTTCAGTTGCTGCAGACTGAGTTCGACTCAGATAACTCATGGGGGGAAAGGAGAGGAGGAATGAAACCTTGTGCTTCTCAGTAGGATCAGGCAAAAGCAAACTGCTACAGTTTGTTTGTTCTTCCTCATTAATCATTTTTGCCATCTTGACCACACTTTGACATTGCTTGGCCATACGTGTCCCATACATGCAAATAGCCTGTGTTACTAGGGGTAATATATAGCCATCGGGAGAAGTAGCTGTTGAGAGCCTTCCTGTATGTTGTCTTCAAGTTGCCTGCTAGCTTATGCTGCCTATTGACTTATGGTGATCCCATTAATTTCATAGAGTTTTCTCAGCCTCATCTTCTATGAATTTGTCTAATCATCTGTTATAACTGTCCAAATTATTTTGTCCAAATGTTCCTTACAAAGGGGAAGCAGGTTGAAAATCAGCACTGTCTAATGCTTTCTAGGCCTACAGTCTGAAGAGCCATAGTAGAGAAGTTTGGGCAGACTCCAAACACACACAGTGCTTCTTCCTGCATGAAGCCCATGAAGTGTTTTGTTGTTCAGGCGAACTGTTCAGATGAGCTATTAACCTACCCTTTTGCCTTGATTCTATTTTGATTCAGGTTAAAGAGAGACTTTCAGATAAAGGTCCAGATTTTCTTCAGATTCAGGAAGAAATAAAGTTTTCATCCAGTTTCAGGTTCACTTTGACTCATTGGTGTTGCTCTTTGCTTACCTACCTTGTAAGCATTAGAGAAAGAACAGTAACTTTTGCATGGGAAGGAGATAAAGATTCAGCCAAGAGGAAGAAGGAGATGAGGGGCCCTAGAGAAGAAAAGTAGACAGATGCATTCTGGGAGTTTGGGCTCAGATGATTAACACTTCAGAAGATGGAAAAGGCATTCAAAAATATTAAAGAGATAATTGAAGATATGAAATGTATTTCCCTTTTCCATGTATGTGGGATAAACAAAAAATGTTGCAGCCTTTACCCTCCAGTCTTTTACAGCCACTCTCAAATATACTGGAGGAATTTTGTTGAGTGCTTATTGCAAACTTTGAAAAACATTAAAAAGCTTCCTCTCATATACATTGTAATCTTTTTTCAATCTTACCTGCTTTCATTAAGAGCTCTACTTGCTCTTATCTGTCCTGAATACAACAGTATCAATTAGTTGCTCTTTTACTGACCTCCCACCTTTTTGCAGTCTTTTTTTTTTTTTTTTTGAGACATTACTATGTTTTCCCCCAGAATTTGGAAGATACTTTTTTGCAGAATCCCCCAACCAGCATGGCCATGCTGACTTTGGGAGTATAGGAGTTGTGGTGAAAAAAAATTTAAATTTCCCAGACTCTGGTTTTTCCCATCTTTATGTGATCCTCTCATGAAGTTATACTGTATTCATTTCTTCCATCTACGCTAGTAAGCATGGATCTAGTCCTCTATAGAGGTATTTTTACTAAGCAGTTGAGAATAAATCACTGAGTATCTTAGCGCTAGTTGTCTCACTGTTTTTCACTTCTTAGATGATTTTTGTTGTCTCATTGGAATTTTGTGGAATGCACATTTTTTTCCTTCGCTTTTTACTTTTAATTCATTTACCCATATATAGCTCAATTTCTGTATATGATTAGTGGCTTGCGCTCCACTGTGTAATTCCCAATTGTGAAGGCAAGCCATTTTACTTTTGCTGTGGTTAATGTATCAACACAGAGTATTAAACATACATTTGTGAATATTCATAGATCATCTTTATTGTAGTTTTCTTGTTGTTGTTTTTGCTTTCAAGTAATTTCCAACTTATGACAACCTTAAGGAGAACCTATCATATGGTTTTCTTGGCAAGATTTGTTCAGATGGGGGTTGCCATTGCCTCCCTCTGAGGCTGGGAGAGTGTGATTTGCCTAAGGTCACCTAGTGGGTTTCCATGTTTGGGTAGGGGTTAAAACTTTTTTCTTTCAAGGTCCTAGACTGCTGTCACTACACTGACTGTCATCCTCTTACAAGGAAAATAAGCCATTTCCTTCAGTTTTAATATCATGGGCTAGAAGTGAAAATATGTTCCTGATTCAAGAAGAAGAAAAATAGAGATTCTCTCTGTGTTTTCATTCAAGATGAGTTTGAGCTCTTCTTTCCTTCTTGATGCTGCTCCATGGTATTTCTGAGGAGTGAAAAATGTGTTAACTGCACAGGCACCGGTTCCACTATACCCTATTTTGGTGTACTGCAAAAATTGGCCCTTTTATTTTTATTAAAAGATACAATCACATACTGGAAATATGGGCTGTTGGAGACTCCAGTAAACAAATGGTGAAAAAGTCACCTGTAAATTATAGAAAGTTGATGAATGGAATATGAAGGAGGAGGAGGAGGAATATGGAAAGCGCTTAGGAGGTATGATTTGTATTGGTATTGTATGTAAGTGTAAGTAAGTAATGGGAAAAACGGGAGGAAGGTAGGAGTTGCAGTTTGCAGGTGCCCTACATGGAGGAAGTGGAATATCTTTGCTGAGTGAAGCCATGATAATGCATTTTTGAGGTGTTACAATCTGGAAGACTACCTTTTGTGAAAATTATGTCATTGCAAAGAAAGGTGCCTCTGTACTGAAAATGACAAGTTTTGGTTTCCAGAACATGCACTGTATACTAGTGCTTCTCAGGTTAACTGATGTATTGGTATTGACAGTCCCCACCCCCATGTGGCAGGGTGTGGTACCATATTGGTAGCAGTTGGCTACAACTCTTTCTTTCTTTCTTTCTTTCTTTCTTTCTTTCTTTCTTTCTTTCTTTCTTTCCTGGAGACTCTCCATGGACTGGCAGCCAGTGGGTTGTGGATCAGCAGTAGTCCAGGGATCACCACTTTGAGTCACACTGCTGTACATGACATAGAACACCTCTTAAACTTAGCTTGAATTTGAAGTGGCAGAAGCCTTATCTGCCTGAATACTTTATGGCGGCCTTCCTAGGTTTGTAGTCTCTGGAGGGGGGATTTACAAAGTCCACGTCACTGTGGTGAGCTGAAAGACTGTATACTCAGATGCTGGCTTTCCAAATGGCTAATTTGGGTATATAGTATCAAACTAGGAGGTTGATAAACAACTGAAAAGGTGCACAGGATTCTGTTTAAAAAAAATCAAACACAGTGTTTCATCTGTACTTTTCCACCAAGTTATATTCATCTAATATGTTAGCCAGAGTACTGGACACCTGAGACAACCTTTCTAATTAACAAGAAGGAGAGACGTACCATCTTGGCAGCTTGCTAGTCAGCATGCCCTCACCTCTGACTCAAGCACACTATTTTTGTGATGAAGTTTTCCTCCTTCCATCCTAAAACCCCTCCACTTGTTCTGGTGTTTATTATTCTGAAGAAAAAGCAGTTTGGAATGGGATGTAAACATGCCAAAATATCTGTCCTTCTTCCAGTGGGTATCCCTTTGCTGTTCTGCTGCTTACATTTATATGGAGAACGTGCCACTTGCCTGTGCCATACTATTGTTGCAGTTTTGGGCATGCTGCCAAAAGATGGCTGCTGCCTTCCTAATTGAATAAAGATCTAAGTAAATTTCACTTGTGATCATGTGACCAGACATTGAATTTTGCTATGGCCTAACGGGGAGAAAGAAAGTGGAATATTTTATGCTGCTCATATATGATGCCCCACGCAATTAAACCAGAAGCTGTTGCTCTTGAATTGAATGGCACTTTTTTGCTTTTGTGGTTGTTGGCTTCCCCATAAACTGTGGCTTATGTTTGTCTGACAGTAAGTGTTGTTATTTTGTTAGCATTGAGGGGAATGTACACTCGCAGACAACTGGAGGGTGTGTGTGGAAGAAGAGGGAGCAAGAAAGGATTTGTGGCAAACTCTCATAACACCCACATAAAATATTGATGGTATGAATTGAGTCCTTCATCTTTTGTTAGCCGTGGCTTGTTAATTAACAGCAGATTATTGTCACTTTTCTTGTAACACATTATTATTAACACTTGTATGCCATAAACCTGTGTGAGTGAAAAACTTAGAAAAAGTACCACAGGAGCTGTGTAATGGATTGCGCCTTAAAAAACAAACAATCCCTCCTCCCTTTAACAACATTCCTTTCCTAAATGCTAGCAAATTTTTGCAGTCTAGAACAGAAGAGACACATTAAACATAGCCAAATAAATCATATTTACCCTTGGTTTTCTTCACAGTGAAATGGGAAAAAAAATCTGTTGGCTGTTTTTAACTTCCTTATTTCTCACTGTTTGCTTCCTACCTGTTTTTGAGTGTGTGCCCAGAAATAGTACTTTTGTCAAGCAAGCGGCTTATGCCAAGGAGCAGTTCCCTCTGCCAACTAAACTGCTGGATTGGAAAACCCAGAGATTTTTTTTCCCTCCCAGCGACACTGAGATATGTCTCCCTCCCCCCTTCCAGTTAACAAAAGAAAACGGGATATAGAAATGAGAGCATTAAAACCTGCAGAATGGAAGACATAGCACAATATTGGCAGTTGGTCAGACCAACAGAGGAAAATTAGAAGGTAGACTATGATGGCCCCTTCCATTCTTGTTTGATGACTGTGCTTGTGTCAGTTGTGGAGCTTGAAAGAAATAAGAACCAAAAATGCTTTTGTTTCCTTCACTGTCTTCTTTCTTCAGAGAGAAGTGAAGAAGCTGGGACTTTATTTTATTTACTGATCTATTTATTTGCAGCACATTGCCTACTCACCTTGGTCATCTGAGTGGTGTATAAAATTCAAGATCAGAAAACACAAAAACTTAAAATTCAAATAGATTAAACCTACCACCATCATACAATCTAAACTGATAAAATAAAACCAAATAATTAGTCTGATGATTAAAGCCCTTGGTGTAATCAGCTCTTGTTTTGTTTTGGTGTGAATGCATTTTATTATTTTACATATGGGTTAGATTTCTTTGGGTCACTCTGCACCAGCTGAATTTCACAAGTATTGTAACAGAAAACACCAGCTTCAAGAGACTTGTGTGTATGTGTATTGTGTCCTGCATAGCTCATGTACTGACTTCACTGGAAAAGCCTCCCTGTTAATTTGGAATTTCCTTTTAGGAGCTTATTAAGACCTCAGGTTCATCGCTGCTTATTAATTTAAAATATTTCTAACATAGTTATATATATGTTTACTTAAGAGGAGGTCCCATTGTGCTGAATGTGTAAAAAAAATTACTAGTAGGAGGGGTAGTGAAAGAACACTAGCAAAACCTAGTTCTTATACTGACTCAGTAAGAAAGTAAGGAAAGGAGTTATTCCCTAGGTTATTACAGTCAAGCAGTATAGCTTATTTATATACATAGATTCACCCTTATTGGTGTTTTCCTTGTTTTGGTTAGGTGAATCACATCCAAGAGAGATAATTTGGACCGATAACTTGTGTTTCCATATCAAGATGATTCAATCTAATTTTAACAAGTCTTGACTTTGTCCATATACTTGTAAAACCATATGATCTTGTAGCTTCATAGAATCAGAGAGTTAGAAGGGACCCCAGAGGTCATGATCATCCCTGACAGGTGGCCATCTGTCCTTTCTTAAAAAACTTCCAGTGAAAGAGAGTCTGCCACTTTTTTAGGTAGCACATTTCACTGGTGAGCAGCTTTTAACTGCAATGAAATTCTTTCCAGTGTTACGTTGGAACTTTTCCTCTTGTAATTTGAATCTGTTGGTTTGAGTTCCATCCCCTGGATAAAAGGTTTAATAAATCACAAGCACTGCTTAATTTGTACAATGAAAGCCTTTCCATTTCAGAGTGAATGGGAAGCCTGTAACCAGTCTATGATGTGCACAGAGTCTTACACAGGATGTTTAGGCATGTTGGAAAGTTGTGACTGGCTGTACCCTTCCTATATAAGGAGTGCTGCAAGCCCATCCCTGTACCACTGTGTGAAGTAAACGCACATGATTAATAGGAACATATTCAGTGGTAGTTGTGTGGCCATACAGCAAAATACAACAAAATCCAAAATTCCCCAAAGAGCAATGCCTTTATTGGCCAACCAAAATACACAAAATATATCATGCCAGTTTTCATAGATTCTCTGGTTTCTTCACCAGGCAAAGATGTTTAAAATCTCAAAGATTTTAATCATCTTTGCCTGATGAAGAAGGCAGAGAAGCTTCAAAAACTTTCATGATTAATGGGGTTATTTCTAACTTGAAGCCATGCATCTTTCTTTCCACTTTTATACTTGCTCTGGTGTAAGTTAGTTTTATAATGCAGTATTGCTGAA